>JACEVL010000257.1:39440-281940 GCA_020284085.1 Aporrectodea caliginosa | reverse complement strand
CTGATATAGCACGCGAATGGCTTTTGCGTTAACGCAAGAACCAAGAAAAGATCCTGCGGAATGCTGTGTACCATTAGGGCAATTTGTCGCAAATTCGCAATATAGAAACAATTCCATTCACAACCCGTACTTTTTGTCCAAGAGGGTCATACTCTGCACTCTCTCATGTACACGTGGTATCGGTGGCGCCACGGGCGTGTAAACACCGGAACGTGGCTACACACCTTTCTCCATCCGTCTGTCTGATAGCTGAGTACACGGCGACTCTGAGAGGCTCTTGAGAGGCGCTATGCAAGAATTCTGTTATATTGCATTGGTTAATACGTTACAATACGCATGCATTCTACAATGAAGGCAGACCTGCAAGAACTAACTCCGACGATACCTGCAGCGGCGTCTTAGTACCCCATCCCCACACCTGGAATGGGAGAGATCAAACCTCACTCTGGTTGATTATATCAGTTGTCGTATTGCATGCCGTTATTATTATCGGAGATCAACAACTCTCCAGTTTATGTTCAAAACCTAAAACTTCCACTTCTGGCAGCACATGTAACTGAACGAAGCAATATTTAATAAAATTCATGTGTTATTTATAACAAATTGTAATGATTGTGACATAGTCATCATGCAGGTATTGAAGAATGTCTTTCAATGAGTCATTTCAGCATTTCATGACTGTCAGTCTGTCCTCAGTCAGTTGTACTCAATTAACATAAATGAAATCTGCATAAACGTTACATTTTAGATTGTGTCTTTTATGGTCATGTGCATCATTTCGGCAATGACTACCATTTCGCTTTTGAGCGTTGGAATTCTTGGAGCCTGCATACCTACAGATAATTGCGATTACAACTACGGCTATGACTATAATGGCTATCCCTATTATAACCGACCTTGCGAACGAACGGTAGGAATATTTTATGTGATACATTACTCCACATATCCATATACATTTAGTTCGCAGTATACGCATGCGTATGTACGTAATGCACGTAATGGTTGTATGTAAGTATGTATGTATTGTATATATGTATGCATCTATTCTATGTATGTATTTAAGCGTTTTTGAGAGGTTCCTAAAATGCGCCTTTTTACAGTCCATATGCATACATCCATACATGCATACATGTATGTATTTATGCATGTATGGTAAGAATGCATGCATGCATTCATTATAGACGTATGTATGTATATATATTAATGGACTGTTATAGGCTTATTTTAGGAACCTCTCGAAAGCGCTTAAATACATACATAAATGCATACACGCATACATGCACACAGGGTGGCCGGTGGGACTTTTTATTGGGCCACCCTGTACATAGGGTCTACACTCTACAGTTATATAATTACATTCATAAAGACATGCATGCATACATAAATATACATACATATACAAACATACACGTTCATGCATGCACATAAATACAGACACATACATACAAACAGAAACATGCGTAATAAATACATACATGCATACATACATTACATTCATGTATAAACAACGATAAACATACAATGCTGAGTGTTTTCTAAGAGCCTGAAGATCAACTCTATGTTTTTCGCGTGTAGAGCGGCTATAATACAATTGTGGCCATGGAAGCATTGATGGCCATCTTGGGATTCATCGTATGCTTTTTGTTCATATGGGGATCTGCACTCTGCTGTGGCTCTGGAGTCTGTTGCTGTTCTCATTCAACCCCGTTCGTAAGTATAGACGCGTATACAGATGACATACGATTGACGTCTAGGCTGCGTTGCCAATTTCTATCAATTTCCTCCGTTGACCCCCGATTAACATTTCTGCACTAAACAAAGTGGAGACTAATTCACATGCCAGGATTAAATCCACGAATAAATTGCCTTTTTGGTCAATGGTGTGCAGTTTTGGAACGAGCTTTATAAATTGGAACATGGCCTTAACTAACAACCAGTACGCACGCCTGCAACATACGGTAGGCATATAGAGGCATGTATGTATGTATGTAATATGCATATGTATGTTTCGAAGACTGTTGTATGCTGCAATGCACACAACTTGCTTCTACGTGTACATAATTAAAGGCTATGATTTGAATATCCACTTTAAACGTCAATGTTCAAAACCACTTTTTATAGATGTTAATGCTCCAATTCGCTTTATGTCTAATGTTCAAATCATTTTCAGATTGCACAACAGCCTGGTTACTTCCCGAACAACGGACAGATTCTCTACTTGAACCAGTCGCAAACAGGGCAGAACCCATACCTACCACAGTCTCCATACTCGCAAGGTATATACGCCCGTGATTTTTAACATTCAAATCCACTGTCTGTTCAAGAAGCCTATTCAAACCCAGAAACATTCGGACTTAGCCGTTGAGAAGGTTACTATGAAGCTCAAAAATTATATGTACTAAGACTAATTCTTGATTCGATGTGTGTATGTATGTATGTATGTTTATATGCATGTGTGTATGTATGTATGTATATATGTTTATATGCATGTATGTATGTATGTATGTATGTATGTATGTATGTATGTATGTATGTATGTATGTATGTATGTATGTATGTATGTGTGAATGTATGTATGTAGCCTATGTATGTATGTATGTATGTATGTATGTATGTATGTATGTATGTATGTATGTATGTATATGTATGTATGTATGTATGTATGTATGTATGTATGTATGTATGCATGTATGTATGTATGTATGTATGTTTCTAGCCAGTTTATTCCAACTTTCAAGATCCTCGCCAAGTCGCTATATAAGCATGACAGTGTAAGAGAATCTAAAAATATGTGATTTATTGTAAGTTGAACTGGTGGCTCGGTCGCATTATAAACGTGAAGTACAATACAATACAATACAACACAATACAACTGGGGCGCGGTGGTATAGGGGTATGTTCGGTGCCTTGCAGCTGGAGGGTTGCGGGTTCGAATCCACCTCAAAGAATGGTTTGGCCACGAACATTGCCGCGTGTTCGATCCACTTACTTGAGACCAGAACTTCACAAGTGTTGCTGTTGGTGTCTCTGGAATAGGTGCCTAGCAATCTTTGACAACAATTTCCGTGTGTTGTCTCTTATGATTCATGTCATCAACTATTTCATGGTAGCCCTGCTACAGGAGGTCATACAAAGGAGCCAATGAAGTGTCCAAACAACAGAGCTGTAAATATAGGATACATCTGATTGCATTATACAGCGTTTTCATTATGCGGTCACGTGACTTCGTAATTATAATGGAGAATCCGTCCAGCTAAGGCGCATCAAACTCTCTGTGAATCTTTGGAAAGTCTAAGTTAACTTGTAATGGCCCTATATTTATATGTAACGTTTGTAGGCATGTTCGATGTACGCCCAGGATTTTTACACTTATAGAAATCAGCGCCTCTGTTTCGCAAGTGCTATACAAATTTTCAGTTACAATTAAAAATGCGGTCAATTCTAGAACGTGAGTCCAATATGACTGAGGTCCAACCTCAGAAACAAGCCTATACACATACACAGCTATACACAATTACACATAGCCTATATATATATATTATATATATATATATAACCATTTTCAACTCATCAATTTATTGCTCCAAACATTGACAAAGTAACATTTCGATGTACAAAGAACAAAGATCTGTTGGTCACAAAATGGAACCCAGAAGGGACCAGGGTCCCGCTGGTTAAGGCCAATTATGTACATAATCTGTTGCTAATTCTGCTATATATATATATATATATATATATATATATATTCATTCAATCATTCATTGAATGAATGAATGAATGAATGAATATATATATATATTATATAATTTTACTGTATATACATATGATATATATACATATATGACATAACCTATATCAGTGTTGATAGCCTACGTCTTTTAGGAATGATGGCACCACCGCCGTACATTCCCAACTACGCACAATCTGCAGGATGGGCCATGCCACCACCGATTAACACCAATGACCCATTGATGGGCCAAGCGCCCCCTCAATATCCGGTCACTCTGCAGGTCACCTCAACTCAAGCTCCACCGACTGATGAGAGGAAATTCTGAAGACCAGTTTGATGGATCGCTTCACAGAATATCTTTAATACAAATTAATTATAAACATTTAAACTGATTGATTGCTACCTAATTTTATAGCATAGTGCAATTATTTTCTGTTTATTTTGTCACAAGCAATGGCGGATAAAATAGGACAAACAAATTATGTGCAGAAAATGAATCGTAAATTGTTCAGCGCTTTAGGAATGTTTCCGAAAGACGCTATATAAATGATTTGTTAAGTATATAGTTATTTACTTGCTTAACCTGAATTGTTTCGAAACGCATCCGATTCACAGTGAATGCTTTAAATCCTTTTTAGGTTGATGACAACTTAATATAACGACATAACATAATAATAATTCCTCCATTATATAGATCACTGCTTGTCCCTGCCATATAGGGACTACTAATATATATATATATATTCTATATGACGCTATACATGTTGAGAAATTTCGAGATTTAGACAGTTGTTATGTGGAATGAACATTAAACATAAAACGCATTGTCGATCTTATATTATTAAAACAACAAACAGTTCTCCTAATGCGGTGTATCATAATGCTCAAGGCTAAGGGTACGTCATGAACGCATGCACTTATTTCTAAGTGTACCAAATAGAGCGGCCTCCTATTTTTAAAATAGCACCGCATGGTGTAACTTATTGCCGTTTACTGACTCGCAACACTCAGTCACAAACGAAAGCTACATGTATAGTTGTTTACATCGGCCATTTCTCTAGACATCTGTGCGAACATGGATGAACAGAGAACTGTATGCAATCTTCCGGGAGCATTTTCCAGAGTTGCTTCCTGTCTTAAGAAGGACTTCTCTTTTGTGTGTCTTATGTTTTTGAGACTAAAGTCATCGAGGAGTCAGGTGGGGACGAAGGGCCAGACGTCAGAGAGGCCCTGATCAGCAGGGGTTAGCATGCAGCGATAGAAGATTATGGGTGGCAGTTGCGTAACTAGGACTTTTCGTTGGGGGGAGCTTTAAGCCTTGGACATGGCGAATACGGTAGCCCGAGCCTATAGTGGAGCTTGGCGGTTTGATTTATTTGGGGGCTTCAGTTTCGTTTGGGGAGGTTTAAGCCCCCAAGCCCAACGCTAGTTAGGTCCCTGATGGGTGGGCTAATTTTGGTGCAGGATATACCCTGTAGACTTAAACAGATTTCAAAGTGTACCTTCTTGTTCTATACGGAGAGAACCTAAGAATTTACAGACACCTCTAAATGCTTCGTTCATATTTTAGAAGTTTTCGTTCTGACGAGTGAGTTTTGTACCATTTGGAATTTATGAATTTATGCAAATTTGGTTTTTACAATCTACGTGAGATGAGTTATAGGTCCATCACTTCCTGATAAACGTCAGGTCTTGTTCTAAAATGCACTCGTTCGCAAAATTTCAGACTAGGTGGACATACCATACTATGGCAAGTACCAGCCTACTAGTTTTGCCATTTCAACGGCTCTATAAATTGGAGTTAAGAAAAAGTGAACCCAAGAGAGATCACTCATGTTCTGTATTTATATGCCGCCCAGCAGAATCTCAGCGACGGACAGAGTTCAAAAGTAAATATGAATAAGCTACAGAATCTGGGCAAAGAACGGAGTTCAGAAGCAAATCTGAATTGTCATTAATATTAACTCATTTGGGATTAAAGCTGATTTTTATGGCAGATTATTATAAACTTTGCTTAGGAAAAATCTGAAATACATTGAAACTGGGATTATTATAATAGTTATATTTGTACAGTGAGCGAATGATGGATTTTTTGTGCAGCCATATGTGAAAATATTGTTATTCAAGTGTATGCCCTTTCCGCGAGTTGATCAATAAATCAATTAAACTTGATATAGCGCCCTTCAAGATATCTACTCAGAGGCTATCCAGTGAGCCAAGTACTTGGCAGACAATAATTGCTCTTTAATAAAGAACTTCAATTTTCTCCCAGATCTTCCCCAGCGTAATGCTGTGGCCACCTAAATTGCCGCTCCGCCCAGCTCTGCACAAAAACGAATAAATTCTTCCAACTAAATCCGTTGACTTGGAGCCCCTCCGCAATGGAAGAGCATAGGTTAACCAACAGAGAACAAAAGCTTCGAAAATATTTATTAATTTAGTGAAAGGTATTCCTTGAGATCGGAGGACTTTCGGAGGACGTTGGCTGTAAAACCTTCGAATAAATGTCACAATTGTCACATGTTCATCCATTAGTTTAACAAGTTTAACTCCTATAATATCGTTGAAAGGATCCGGAACGGAAAAGAGTCTAGGACTTGGTCTATGAAATATAACTTCCTTTAGCCTTTAAAGGATTAGGCCTGTGCATCATTCTATTCCCGTAAGCCCAATTCTTTGCGTTACCGAATTCAGTCTCCAGGCTAACAGGCGAGTTTTGTGGTATAGGGAAGGTTGGTCTGAAAATTCAAAAACAGGAGACAGGTTTAAGGTCTTTCTCCATTAGATTGCAGAGGATTGGTCCAATGCCAGACCATTGAATAATACGGCGATTGGTGGCAGCAGAATAGGAAACGATATCATCGCAGTTAAGGGCTTCAGATCGTCCAGTTAAGAAGTCTATGACAAAATTATATATTTCAGGCGTCATGTTTAGGGATTAGAATTTAGTGGTCAACGACGACAAAATTAATGCTTTAGAGAAATCAACTAATAAGCACCTCACATAAGAGTGGTCTCCATCATCAGAGTGACGTAATGTATGAAGAAAGTGAGAGCGCCAGCTGGTACACCTACCAGTGGTTTGAAGCCCAAACTGGTCCTGCAGACCTTCACAACTTCAAGGCATATTAGGTCTAAGCCACGTAGAAACAACAATTTTCTGCGATTCTAGAGAGAATTGGGGTCACAGATAGGCCTAAAATCAGCCAGAGTAGATGAGTTGGAAACTTTTTCATGGGAGTAAATACAGTTTCAACAGAGCAATTAAAAACATGATTGACCAATTCTGTCATGACACTTTGATGCTACCAAGCAAACACAATGTTTAATGCTAATAAGGATGTATGTTTTACCAGTGGCCAACATTTTGTTCAACACTAGGCCAATTTTGTTAAAGAAGTACTAGTTTCCTTAAATCGGACGATCTACCCTATCTCATACCGATTTTGGTTTGATAAAATCTACTTCTCACACCAATGGTATCTTCTTGGGAAAGGGTATAACAATATACGCGTATAACGGTGATTGATGTACATAGGCCTTGCTATCTGGCGAATAGTATGAGGACAAAAAGATTGCTTAGACAATTTCGTTTTCAAAATCGAGGTAGTGTTTTTGACAATTGTTTCGAAGGCTCATAGCTTACAAGGAGGCAAAGAGGATTCCTCAAAAGGCATTTGCCGAACAAGCTCGTGTACATCTATAGGCCTATGTTCTGCGCGGAGGCGGCTATATATATATATATCTAGTTGCAATTTGACGGGTTCTATTTCTTGGGTTATTTGTGACGCTTTCAAATTCCTCGGAATTTTTCAACTTATTATTAAAACTTAATATTTTTCTTCTGACTTATATAAACGACGCATATACACAACGCATATTATAAGTGACAGCAGCGACGCATATGACCAGCATATATAAACCACGCATATAAACGACGTATAGGCCTATTTTAAAGATATACATATAAAAGGCACACAACAACAATGCATATATATATTATACAATAAACGACGCATATAGACACGTATATAAACGCCCCATATAAAGGACGCATAAAAAACGACATTATTAAAAACGATATAATATAATAAGCGGCGCATACAATCGACGCATAATAACTTCTCTACGGCTGGCTGGCTAACCGCACACCTAATAACTGTACATAATGCATACCTGTTCAGGTATCAAGTAGGCCATGCATCGTAAACTTTTACTGTCACAATTTACAGCAGGCCAATAGCTATTGGCTAGATCTCGAGCGGTAGATGTAGCGCTGATACCAGGCACAACTTCAGAAATGGCGACTATTAATCTAACACATGAGAGGAGAACTTCATGTTTGCTGTTCGATTGTTTCGGCAAACATTTCCAGTTTTAGTATCAACAAACCATTCACTTATCTTCATCGTAATTTACACGCGCACTGGGTTTATGGTCCTTCCTGTTTATTACCAGCCAGCCGCTTGCACGTCTACCTGGAGATTTTAGTCTGTGCCTTTCACTCGTCAACAATTCAATCTGCGCTAAACCTAGTATACGAATTTAACAACCATAGTCAGGCAAATACCGGCAGATACAATTAATATAAGTGCATTATGCAGTACTAGTCTAACCGAAACCATTGCCATCCTGCTGATGTAGGGCCTACTAATGAGTCGAATTACCAGCACACGGTTACGCGGTCCAACTGGCACTCCTTCGATGGTGGTAGAATGCGATGCGTTTGGATATCCCTGACGCCACAAGGTTCAACGTCCAGACTTGGAACACTCGTCGGGTGGCAACGAAGATCTATTTGTAGTGGAAGGGCGAAGATCTTTCTGTTGAAAACGATTGTTAATCTCTACATGTGAAGGTTTACACAAATGCCAAGTGCACATAGTCCAGCGTGCTCTAAGCGTCAGATGTTCTGAGTGTTTTATTCCTGGCATGTTTTATGCTAGGTAAACAGGTTGTAAAACTGATATAGAAAGTGAAACGTTGGGTTCTTAACTGATATAGAAAGCTATTAGATGAATGTTACTAGCAATTATTTGCGTCCACAGTAGGATTATACATTTTCAGACAATATTTGAATCGACTAATTTGGCAGAAGTTTTGTGATGTTATCCAAACAATTAGCTTTTCACTGTCCCTCACCTCATTAGGCACCGATTCAAACAGGATGTACCGACTCAAACAGGATGTTTCAATCGGTAGGCCTACACTTCGCACTTAGCATAAGCACGCCTCTTTAAATGCGCTTTATTGCCATAAAAATTACAATCAAAAGTGTGTTGAGTAAATATTGTCGCATCAAACGTTCCTAGAGTCCTACAGGTGTACAAACTATCGGTTAATGCATAACACGGTCAAACTAAGGCGTATATCGGTTCTGCTATCTGAAAGCTAATGTACATAGAGCTTTAACTTCAGATTCATACAAAGGTAACTTTTGAGATTCAGATACGCGAGTTTACACTGAAGCTTAACGATTGTGAATGCTATTTAATTGCAGTGAACTAAAAGTTGAAAACGTTTAGTTAAACTAAACATTTTTAGTTAAGGATAAAGTTTAACTAGAAAAGAAATAGCATAGTTTAACTCATATTTTTTAGTTATTAACTAAAAGGATTGACTAAAAAAATCAGCAACTATACGCATCTATCTTCCGCAATGATTATTACGAGTACCGGTAACTGATTTTATTACTCAAATCAAGTGAACTGCAGTGCATTACACAATGCATCATCGTTTGCATTGGCAACTTTCTTCATGATTTTCTGGTAGAACTGTACTAGGACTATCATAGGCGTAACTTTCTATTGTGACGGTGGTGTCCGGTCACCACCACTTTTAAAAGTGGTGGTGATAGTCACTTTTGGGCCTGCAATGAATATATATTTTAAACACGAAAGCATTTGGCTGTCTACGGTCTAGGCTATTCATGCATACTTAACATCGCAACTATCGAACCTTCGGACTATCGACCTGTTCCCTGCTGACAGAGGCCTTCACAGTGTGTCCACACTACTTTACATGCATGTGTTTGGCTTCATAATTTGGTGTCGTCGTCAATTTTGTTTCTATAAAAGGTCAAATTATCAAATTCCTATTGAAAAATTGATCGATTCATTGTAAAGAGACCGCGAAAGGTTATAATTGTGCATGCAATATATCATGTTTCCGTGGTAGGCTGTAAGCTCTAACTGCAGTCTATGGTACTTTAGCGGGTAAAACCGTAGTTTATGGTGGTACATTATTTAATATCGTCAATTTTAAATAGAAGCTGGATTGATGAATGGAAGCTGGATCGATGAAAATAATTGTTTGCCTAAATGGAAGTTGGATTGATTAAACTAATTCTTTGTTTTAAAAGAAGTTGGACTAATGGAAATATCTGTTTACGTAGGGCCTAAATAGAAGCTGGATTGATTAAAATAAGTCTTTGGGTTCAATAGAATCTGGATCGATGTAGGTTGTTTTGCTTAAGCAGAAGTTCGATTAGGCTAATGAAATTTGTTTCTCGTAAATGGAAGCTGGATTGATGACAGTTATCATGGACTGCTTACTTACCAGCATCAAGACGTTAACATAATTTACCAACCTAAACTACGGAATAACGGAATTTAGTGTTGACAATGACTAGCCTGTTGGTACCATAACATCGATTATTGGTAGTACAGTAGTAGCCTAACGATATTCGTTTAAAAGCCGCACTAGCAGCCGGACAATGCGTAGCGTGTCTCTGAGGCTTCGTCGCTGCCAGAGTCTCTTGTCTCCTTCGCAACTGGACTTGAAACACAATCGAACACTCTCTGGACAACCCTCTGACTTAACGCTGCGCTTGTGAATAAGCTGATGCCATACGCTTAGCTAGCGTTCCAGACTTCCAGTAGTAGGATTATACGTTAAAAATTAGGAGGAAGGGGTTGGTCACCACCACTTTCTCGGGCAAAGTTACGCCCTTGAGGACTATTAGTCTAGTACACATTACATAGTTTGAAAGTGAAATTGTCATTGACGCTCTGCATTATTACAGTTCACTTAACCAGATTTCGTTAACGATAACTATAACTATAACTAAAAAATATCATTAACTATAACTATAACGAAAATAACAATAACGAAAATTCATCTTTATTTTCGTTAATACAAAAAATAAAAATAGGAAGTGCAAAATGGACGATTCGACATAAATGAGAACGAAAAATGCGATATTTTTATTATGTAATTTGTCAGTTACTTTGGAAACTCGTGTATTCATGAAGCTGAATGCACACATGCTTCAAAGGCTTTCAAAGCTCTGAGCAAATTGTGAAACAGCATGTTTATACGCACAGTTTTGCTTACAGCCTTAACTATTGTAACTAAGTAGTAACTAAAATTAACTAAATTAAAAATCCATTAACTATAACTATAACTATAACTAAAAAATAATACTAACTGTAACTATAACTATAACTAAAATAAAAAAAACCATTAACTATAACTGTAACTATAACTAAAATAAAATCTGTAAGGAGAATCACACTGCTTAACCTCTGTCATTGTGAAAATGTTAGTGAAAACGTTCGTTAAAAAGTTTGAAAAAGTTTAACTAAATATTTTTAGTTTTGTTAACTTATTTACAAAATCAGTTGCCAACTTTAGTTAAACTATTTATTTTAGTTGAAAAATAATTAAAGTTTAACTAAAAATTAGTTTAGCGCCCATCACTGATTAAATGTAAATATTTATGCCTGATTATTAGAATTTCTAATAAATTACTAGTGAAGATTGTTAGTAGCAAATTGTGATCAGTAGCAAGTAGGGCACGAAAGAAATCGCCTTTGAAATATCACTTAATTATGAAAAAAGTGTGCTGAGTTTTTATTTGTTATTTGTTTATAATTTTATAGAAGGTAGAAATAATTTATTTGGACTGAAAGTGAAATTGGATAAATGTATTTATGCAGTAATTTATAGCCTATTTGCTTCATCTGTTAAAAACAAATTACGCAGACAAATTAACAGCAGCAAATCAGGATTCTTGTTGGGATCTGGAATTTCGTCACAAACTGAGATGGAGTTATGCGAACTAAGGATATTCAGGAGAGGCGCGATCAGGCCTGTTTTAGAGAATCATCAATAATATAGGGATACAGGCGAAAACAACTGATAAAGCAAGTGGATGGTAACACTTAGCTGCCCCACCATGTACAGGGTAGGCCAGAAGTATTTGTTCAACTTTGAAGGCCTATAACTTAAGCAGTTTAGCAAGTAAGTGTATGCTTAATGCATCAAATTAAAGGTTGTTATATCAGCTACAACTGCTCAAAAATTTACATTTTTAGCTTTAATAATAATTGCGTAAAACTACTGTACTGAATATGTATCAGTTTACAATGATTTTAATTCGTCTATCTTGCAAAACACAATACTGGGAAAGTTAGTCTTTGCAAGTTTGCATTATTGATAGCCATTAAGAAATCCAAGAATTATTTAATCAAATAAATATTCAATGTGTCTTCCACGAGCTCGAATGACTGCATCAATGCGACGTGCCCATTGATCTATGGCTCCATTGATGAGTTCCTGGCTGAGCTCAGTCCAGCAACGAGTGATGACGCGCTTCAGATGCTCGACGTTTACTATCCGTTCACGATAAACCCGTTGCTGCAAAGCACCCCAGATTGAGTAATCAACGGGGTTTAAGTCAGGGCTATTAGGCGGCCAGTTATGTGGTTCGATGAACTCAGGAACGTTCGCGTTCAAAAACTCCACGGTATGACGAGAACGATGAGCGGGAGCTCCGTCTTGCTGAAAAACGAAATCATTTCCAGACTTCAAACGCATATCTGGCAGTAATCCACGTCCAAGTACCTCATCACAGTAGTACACGCTGTTCACTTTGGCCTTGGGTGTCACAAAGAATGGAGCAGTTTTGCCGAGATTGGAGACAGCCACTGAAACCATGACGCTTTGAGTAAAGTGTTTACGGCCTTTCAGAAGTCGAGCTGGTGTGACATCACGTTTGTGATTAACACTTGCATAGACACGGTCGTTTTGACTGTTTGTTGGTGTTTGGACAGTGAATATTTTCTCGTCAGAGAACCAAGTTTTGTTGATCTTCTCTGGTGTCATGCGCAGTTTGAGTCGCTTGCAGGCATTCAATCGTTTTACAGTATCGGCATCTGACAGTAACTTGTTGAACCTCACGACGACGGAAAATTTTTAAATTTAAATCTTTCTTAGCAATACGCCGTACGCTGTTTCGCGATATTCCTGTCTCGCGCTCAATCTCACGAGGACTTTTGCTTGTGCCTGGATTATCCTCTTGGCTACAGATCAATTCAGCTACACGAGCGATGTTGTCAGCGGTACGTGCCGAACGAGGACGGCCAGTAACAGGTTTACGTTTAGAACTTGCACTCGCGTCAATTTGTCTAATTAATCGGTTGAGATTGTTTTTACTCCAGTTTCTAGCAGGAAATTCATTCATCATTTGATATGCATTTAAATGTTTTTCAATTCTTAAAATTCGAATCAAAGTCCTGTCATCTTCTGTTAACGGCGCCATGATGAAATTATTTTTTACGTCAGAAAACAAGGTAGGTGCGGTACACAATAATTATATGGCGCGTAGTGCAAGCTACCGTAATGAAATTTGTCGGACTTATAGCTGATATAACAACCTTTAATTTAATGCATTAAGCATACACTTACTTGCTAAACTGCCTAAGTTATAGGCCTTCAAAGTTGAACAAATACTTCTGGCCCACCCTGTATATATATGTATGCATGTTTGTAAGTACATATGTATGTATGTACGCATGTATGTATGTATGTATGTATGTATGTATGTATGTATGTATGTATGTATGTATGTATGTATGTATGTATGTATGTATGTATGTATGTATGTGAAATTGTGAATGTATGTATGTGTATGTATGTTTGTATATGTCCATTTATATACCGCCTTACAAGATCCTCATTGTATGGCAATACAAGACACCAACCATGCATCTTGTGTTGCATGGTATTTGCCAACTATTTGGTGAAAAACCTATTTGGTTTAACTTCTATGCACAGATCGAAAATGAAACCTGGGAAGATGTTCTTAACCTTGAGAACCCTGATGATATCTCGACCTCCTTAAATGATAAACTTAACTCACTGTATAATTCCTGTTTTCCACTTAAGCTAATTAGGCGTAGAAGGTATAAAACGATAACTAAGCCATGGCTTTCCAAATCTCTATTAAAATCATGTAAAAATAAAAATAAATTGTATAAAAATTATCTAAGGAGTGGGTCGACTGACTGCTATAAGAAATATAGCACCTATAAAAATAAACTCACTAATATATTACGTAATTGTGAGAAACAATACTATATCAATAGACTAGAAGTCTGTAAGGACAACCTTAAGGAAATTTGGGGGGTTATTAAAGAAGCTTTGCATCAAAATGAGCCCCCTGGGATTAGGTCCCCTATACGAATTAACGATAAACTACTAGAAGACCCCACATTAATTGCTAATGCTTTTAATGAGTATTTCGCTACTCTAGGACTAAAAATGGCCGCCGAAATCCCTACTTCCTCTACTTCCTATGACAGTTACCTCAAAGACATGAATAGTCACACCATATTTTTAGTCCCTACCAATGAGGCCGAAATCCAGGCCATCATAGCTAGTTTGAAAAATACCAAAGCCACTGGTTCACTCGATTTACCAGTTGATATCATAAAACGTATTGCCAAGTATGTATCACTACCGTTGACCCACTTGGTCAATCAATCTTTCTTAACAGGCATTGTTCCCTTTAATATGAAAACTGCCATCATCTCCCCTATATTTAAAACTGGAGACTGTCTTGAGATAAAGAACTATCGTCCCATTTCCAAGTTAAATTGCTTTTCTAAGATTCTGGAGAAAGCTATGTACAAGCGAATATATGATTTTCTTTCAGTTAACCAAATTCTATATGAAAAACAATTTGGATTCAGAAAGAACCACTCTACCAACTTAGCTATTATCGAAGTCCTAGACAATATTTCCGAAGCTATGGATGTAAGTAGTTGTACCCTGGGTGTATTTTTAGACTTGTCAAAAGCATTCGATACTTTAAATCATGACATTTTACTTGCCAAGCTATACCATTATGGAATTCGTGGGATTGCTCTGGAATGGTTTAGATCCTATCTCAAGGATAGATATCAACGGGTTTCCTATGCAGGGGTTCTATCCAGTCTTGCACCCATACTTTGCGGGGTTCCGCAAGGTTCAAATTTGGGTCCTTTATTATTTCTCATCTACATAAACGACATCACAACCTGCTCCCCCACCCTGCAACTGGTACTTTTTGCAGATGATACTTCGGCTTTTATAATGGGAAAAAACTACTCTCAACTATTCCAAATTATGAATTTGGAGCTTAGTAAGTTATCTTGCTGGTTCCAAGTGAACATGTTATCACTTAATATAAAGAAGTCAAACTATGTTTTATTTAAAAGCAAAAAGTCTAGGATACCGAATACTTTTGACCCTACATTAACTATCGATAACGTTCAATTGTGCAGAGTCTCTAAAGTCAAATTTCTGGGGGTTATCATTGATGAGAACCTTACTTGGAAGGAGCATGTGGAGCATGTGAAGAACAAGGTAGCCAAAACTGTGGGGATCATTCACAGACTTAAGGGGTCTTTACCAGCTCACTCTCTCAAGTTATTGTACACTACCCTTCTACTGCCTTATTTAAATTATTGTACTGTGGTGTGGGCAGGTGGGTATCAGAATATGCTTAAACCTATATACATCCTCCAAAAAAGGGCAATAAGAGTTATCAGTGGAGCTCATTATCTAGCAGAGAGTTGCCACCTGTTTAAGTCCTTAAACCTTTTAACAATTTACGATATTTATAAACTTCAACTTGCAATGTTAATGTACCGGCACCACAATGGCACTCTCCCAGCTTTATTTAACTCATACTTCACAGTGATTACTGATGTACATGATTATAACACCAGACATAGACAAAACTACAGAACAGAAAAAGGCAGGATAAATGCTAGATGTTTCTCGGTCAGAATAAAAGGACCGCAGTTGTGGAACTCTATTGATTCTTGCATGCGTGAACTACGCTCGCTGATTGCATTCAAGTGTGTATATAAGACTTTTCTGATTGACCAGTACTAACTCAGCAACTCATAACTTGGAGTGTGATGCTGATTATTATCGTTTTAACTACGAATACTGTTACTAACTGTATGGCTGCCTTAGCCTGTTAACCCAATACATTTTGTTGTTGTATTTCTTTGACTGGTAACCAGTGGGGAAGACTAGATAAGCTGTCCCAGCTTCATCTCCCCATGAATCATTTGCTACTTGACTCGCATACTCATATTCTTTTGGCTCACATACTGTTAAACTATAACACGCTGTTAGATAATTAAGTTGTTTAATGTGATTGCTGTTTATGCACTGTAATTTTGTATTTGAATGCAAATGGTTCAATAAACTCAAACTCAAACTCAACTCGAATGCTTTGTGGTTCAAGTAAGGCAACTGTTTAGTTACATTTATTTTTAATTTATGTGTTAATAGTTCAAGACAATAAGGAGAGAAATGCAGCAACAGCAAATGATAAATTCTGGTGTGCGTCCAGTTTATCCTTTTCCGATGACATCCAGGACGTATGACCGTTACAAGGACAAGCAATCGATTGGAGTCGGAATCACTCTAATCATCATCGGAATTATCGGCATCATCCTCAATGGCGTCTATGGACCGGTCTACTTCGGTTATGGCATTTGGTGTGGAGTCCTGGTAGGTCTTGATTTTTAAAACCAGAAGTTACGACACTTTTTGTTTTAAATTCGACTAAAAAAATTCGCTATAACTTACCTCAAACGTTTTAAACTGCTAGAATTAGTGCTTCATCGAGGAATTATCGAAGTTTTCATCTTGGATATTTGTACATGTATATATTCAGTATATCTTGGCAAGCCTTGAGTCCTCTTATTATGATCAATTCGTTCACTCCACTCCACTTGCTCAATTACGTTTCTAAACTTCGTAGCGTAGGCCTACAGCAAACCCGTCTTCTCTATAGTAACAATCCAACATAGATCAGCAGCTAGCGTGGACCTGGTACCCTTGACCTGTATTGAGCTTGTGCCCGTTAACTAATTTCCACATTTTAAATTTTTCTATGAATCCGTAAAACTGCTTAATTTTTTTTATCTTTCTACACTTGCAATAATTGAAAATCAATCAATATTCGTTTAATTCCAAAAAATCCAGTTGACATAACGCAACTGGACAACTTCAATGCACAAATCAATAGGCAGACCGGACTATGTTTTACGAAAAATCCAGTTGACATAACGCAACTCGATCTTCTGCAGCACGTTTCCATCCAAATGTTATTTCATTTTCTAATCCTTTTTCTATATTGTTGTTTATGTGATCGAGGCTGATTAAAAGTTTAGGTATAAGTGTGGACGAATCGGTAACCGATGAGACCATTTGCAACTGCAGTAGGCCTATATTTTTCCACGATTATAGTTAATGTAGGCCTACTGAAATTTCATAATAATTTTTTAACCAGACACTTTTGCGTTTTATTAACGCAGGCGTAGACTTTGATATTCTGCTTTCAGCGTCAAATTTTCTTCACCTGGCTGACTTATTCAACGGCTGGTCTTCTTCGCTAATTGCAGCAATATTAAGACAGCAAAGTATTAAGAATATCATTGACTTTGGGTTCCACAGAGGGCATACAGTTATATAATTATTGGTCTCGTAATTTATCAGCGCTTGATGCAACTTGAGCTCCATAGCATACTGAGCTATAAATGACTATGAGCTATAAAATGACCTATGAGATGTACACTGCCCGACTCTGTCCGTAAGAAGATCGTATGGTTGGCAACAGGATTGGACAGCAGCCTCTGAAATGCCAGGAAAATGAAGTCACTAAACACTTCGTATCTTTCGGGATTCGTCCGTGTTTGCTCAAATTTTAGTTTAGCTTCATTTTCATTTATCTTACACTGTTTGATGCTAGAATAGCTATGCCACCTTAATTTGTCATTTATCTTCAGAAATTCCATATGATTGTTGAGTTTGTTCCTATGTTCCAAAATTGGAACACTGGGCACAAGTGGCACTAAAGAATAACATAATCCACGCCAACACCACCATGTACAGTAATGATTATTTCAAGGGAAGTAACCAAGTTTAAATGCTCTAGCCGCCATCACAGTGCTGTATAGAAAGAGTTGAAGCCCGTATTCAGTATACTTGTGCCTTAGTTCAAAAAGAGAGCAGAAAAAAATTCCCAAAATGACCATGTTCTATGCAAACAAATAAAGTAAGAAAATTATCATGTAATATTTTGAAGCAGGCTTCATGAAGGTTGACCTTGCGTTTAGTACACATTTTGTTTATGTTCATTTGACATGGAGTGCAACAGTTCTGATTGACTGCAGGTGATGAAAAGTGATGTTTGACTGCAAGAGTGATAAGTATGGCCAAACCGAACAGGTGCCGGTACATGATGTTCCAAGCTTCGTGGTTTTTTTGGTCAAGCAGCAGTCTTTTGGTCATTTGGTTTCCTGTGCAGCTGCCAAACGTTATGTAGGCCTGCACTTGTCTCGACACCGAACAAAAAACTACAAGACTTGCCACCACCATTTTTCTGATCGCCAACCAACTTTATAGTTACTAGTGTTCTTACCCATTATGATCAACACCTTATGTGAACATGTTAGATTTCACAACTGGATAGTGCTACACACTGAACATCTGGTAGGCCTATCTGACAAGGCGCTTTTTTTTATCTCCTCTGACATACAACGCACACCTTGGGAATTTCACCGTGAACGTCACTGGTCATGTACATCGACCGTTTGTCATTTCACACTACAACAGGAAAACTCGACTTTGCATCAGCTTATTATCAATGGACTTTCGTGGCTTTCTAGCCAATATCTTACTCGTGCTACTGGCCAGCGCTGCAATGTTGGGATGACTGTGTCTGTTTAGCCACAGCCTCTGGAATCAGCTACGTTCAGTTAGGTGAATAAGTATAGAGCTTGAAAGGAACACAGGCAGGGAGTTCATCAATCAAATCCAGAACCACACTGGTACTTGGAACCAAAACCTTGAAACCTATCGTTCGCTCAGAATGTTTAGGGTTCCACCAGTTTCTTCATCGGCACTCTCTTGTTTGCTCTGGTGTGCATGAAATGGAAGGTTGATGAAAATGTCTGCGTCTGTAAAAATTACTTCCTTTGCGTCCTTTCACTCCCTCCATGATGAAAAAATAAAAAAATATATTTATATGCGATTAAGTTCGCTAAACTCAGCTAAATTTCATTGTGCAATACAATATAGGAAGCGTTGCGCGATATGCAGTAATGATAATCTTCTACTACCACTTGTGCCCAGTGTTCCAATAATGGAACACACAATATAACTGCAAAAATTCCAAACTGAAGTTCGTTGTACAAACTGACTAAAATGATCATGCAATATAAGTGGTATTAGAGTATCGAAAACAGAAACTTCTAAAAAGATCTTTATTTATATGAATTTTAAATAGGCCTACATGTACCTTTTCATCGCCATCCGTCGAAATTTCTTTCACACAAAAATGCTCATAAATACCTTATCTCACAACTATTAGTTATTCAAAATTATAATTTTTTCGATAGATAGGCCTACTGCATACTGCTATGTTGCAGTTCACAGTTTGTTAACAACAGAACAATTATGGTCATCTCGCTCCAGAAAATTGCTACGTACATGTACGGTAGGACCACTGTAGGCTATGGTTGGTTAAATAACTTGTTTTATTCACGTGGCACAATCGCTGAACGACTTCATGCGGAGTTGCGCTTTCTGCGGATAAGTCAGAGAAAAGAAAGCTGAACCTGCAGTTCAAAGTAAAAAAGAGAGTTAGTCTCGAATCTGGATCTAAACAGAACAAAAAGGAAAAGTTGAACTGCCGAGAAGATTAACCAAAAGTCCCCATGCTTCAGTCTATGATGAACATAAAGAAGAAAGAGGCAGGCATCCAGCTACGAAAGAGAAGTAAGGCTAAATAATATAGTGTGCTGTGCAGTTTACGGTGAGCTCTAAGAGGACTAATTTGAAGGTTGGATTGCTTGTTTCGAATGTCAGACGTGGTACGAGTTGTTGTCATGTGTTGGTATGCTCGGGAAGCCAAAGCACGCCCAAAACCCATTTATTTATGCAAATTATGAACAGTGACAGCAAAGACGATACGACGGTCATAATATAATGTAGTTTCTGATAACATTTTTAAAGTAAGTGTAGTATTGTAGATCTGAAGATCGGCCTGTCCATTTTACCCCTACATTACGTCCATCTTACCCCAGTTCGAAGTACTAGATAGGACCCTCTGAGGAGGTCATACCTGAATGCATATGACAGGAATATGTTCAATCAGAGAAGACGTCTTACTGCTGGTTAACAATACTGTAATAATTGAATCTGAAAATTGCTTAGAATCACGTTAAAAAGTTGATAATTATTATTGTCACTATTGATCAAACAGTAGGCCTACATAAAGGGTTCATCTTATGGGGATTGCACCCGTAGGCCCTATATCTTGGAAATACTATTTACAACGGCAGATGATAATTTGTATTCACTGTATAGCGCTAAATAACAAGTAAGCAAATTATTTTTTAAATGTTCCAATAATGGAACACTGGGCAAAAACGGGTTAAATAAGAGACTGTTCTTCTTCTTCCACGGCTTTAATTATAGACCTATAATTCGCTTAAATATATAGAATTTGATAGGCCTATAGTTTTGAGTTTTCTTAGCCCATCTGTTTATCATACTTGTTTGCTTTCTTTTTTAAGTGGATAGTAACTGGAGGTTTTGGAGTAGCAGCTGGAATAAAGGAGACGGAGACCGGGTGCCTGGTACGTAGGCCTATAGGCATTATACGATAACGTGAGACATCTATAAAACAGTGGCGTCACTAGGGCTGGTGTTACCAGTACGGAAACTCATGGTGTCACCACCCTTCATGAACGTCCTCCCTCACCAGGCCATACAGAAGCCTTAGTAATGTTTTGTACTAATGTTACTCGTAAGTCGTTATTCCTGTATGTATAACATAATGCAGTGATAGTAGGCTAGTAATGACATAAGCAAATAGCAGAATTAAATGCTTATTTTTATAATATTTTTTATTTTGATCATTTACCATCAGATAAGCAATTACATCATTAAAAATCAAGTGAGCAAATATTAATTATAATGTTCTAACTATGAAGGATAGGTGCCTACAACTCATACAGGTCTCATTATAAAATAATGATCAAAGAATACAGAGAATTATATAATAACTACAGCAATGTCAACTGGCAAATATTTTATAACGAGGAAAAATAATTGGATTTGCCGACTAAATTTGTGCGCTGTTTCAATTAAATTAAACTTTTGTAAAACAATGTTGTCCATTAGTATGATTATATGAGTATTTCGATCATAATGTAAACCACTCTGGAGTGACTATTTTTGGACGTAGAACTGTATAACTATATAGAAGCTCTCTTGGTGATATAGGCTAATCTGACATTGTATGACTAAAAACACCATACTCATTTTAAACTTTTCTATTAGGCTACTATTATGTATCAGATAGCGGAGTGTCTACCTGTTTCTTACCAATAAACGAATATATTATAACATTATTGATTGCAGGCAAAGTGAGTGTTGTAGATTACAAGTCCAAGTCACGTGTTAAGATCTGTCACTGGTATTGGCTATGGACATAACGCCGTATAATTCTTTCTTCAAACGTCACTCCATCGCTGTTATATCTCACATTCACGTGATACAAAATTAATGATTCTATTGGATGACTGAACTTATACCTATACAGTAGCTTTGAGACACTGTCCAAATTTATGGACATAGGCCTACATGTAGAACTATAAAGCACTCACAGATAGAGCTTAAGAAAGCGTCTCCAGTAAAGCTTGACTATTCAGTCAATGGCATGTCATCCTGATAACGGATATAGCGATAGGTTGATCATTTTTAAAAGTGGACATGGAACTTTATAATTCTAGGGGTACAACGTGTAGACGAAAGTTACGAAACCACGTGATTTGAAACGTCATCGTAGTTGGGCAATAATGTCGGCAATGACTGAAGCTCATTAGAAGGTTGAAACAGCTAAATATATCAGCATAGAGTTTCAGTTTAGATCAATTGATACAGTACATGTTAGCTGGGCTTACAACAGATGTTTTTGTTGTGATATATTATCGTTAATTTAAAAATAACAAATTCTGCGGAAACTGCAAAAAATTTGTTAGACAGTAATTTTGTCATTTTGGTGTCATCCCTCTGAAGTTGTCATCGGGTGCGGCCCGCACCCCCCCTCCCCCGAAACCCCTCCCAGTGACGCCACTGTCATAAAACATATAATTATGGCTTAAGTAATGCGCTTTATTTCTTCTTCTAAAATTAATGTGTTATTTATAGGAAGCTGTAACGATTTTGACATAATTACCATGTAGGTGTTAAGAATGTCTTTCAACGAGTCATTTCAGTATTTCATGGCTGGACTCAGTCATTAAATCTCTCGCATTTACTTGGTTTCAAATTTCAATCGCAGACTAAGTTATGTACGGTCGTTTGCTTCAGTTATAATTAATTAACAGAAATGAAATTTGCTTAATCGTTGCATTTTAGAAAGTGACTTATTATGTCATGTGCTTCATATCGACAACGACTAGCATTTCGCTTGTGACCATTCGAATTTTTGGAGTCAGATACATGTATATACTGACTTTCGAGAACCTCACAAACTCGATAAACACGACGGTCTAAAAGATCCAAAAGATTGTGATTTAGCCTATTGTAAGTTGAACAGGTGACTATAAATATTTCTAAAGTATGGTTTGGCCACGTACATTAACGTGGACTGCAGTGCTCCTCTTGGGCGTCTCTTTGAGGCTGTGGCGGTATGTTCGCGTGTACAATCTACTTACGTGAACCAGAACTTCGCAAGTGTTGTAGCTGGTGTCTCTGGAATACATGTAGGTGCCTAGCAATCTTTGACAACAATTTCCGTGTTTTGTCTCTTATCATTCATGTCATCAACTATTTCGTGGTAGCCCTGCGACAGGTAGCCTAATAATAATAATAATAATAGGCCTAATAATAATCTTTTCTTTATTAAGCGCCTGACAAACGCACTGCGCTGTACATTTACATGTTATGCAATTTAAATCTTAACTACTAACAGAACAGACAGCCTGCAATACAACGGCGCTAATAGCAGCCTACAAAGCATATCCGCCCTACGGGACTCGAACTCGGTACCTCTCGGTCTCTGTGCCAGATGTTATCCAATGCGCTATCGGGCCCCCCCCGATAGGTGGTCATACAAAAGAGCCAATGAAGTGTCCAAACACCAGAGCTGTAAATATCTGGTTGCATTACACAACATTTTCAGTATGCGATCTCGTGACTTCTAAAGAGTTCGTAATTATAACGCAGAATTCTTCCAGTTATAGGTTCATCAAACAATATGTAAATCTTTGGAAAGTCTGGGCAACTTGAAAATGGTCTTTATTTAACGTATGTAGGCATGTCCGGTGTACGCCCAGGAGTTTTACGCTTATAGAAATCAGCGTCTATGTTTCGTTAGTGCTATGTAAATTTTCAGTTACAATATTATTATAAATGCGGTCAATTCTAGAAGGTGAGTCCAATACGATTGTACTTTAACTGTACTGAGATCTAACCTCATACACATGCACAGTTATACATGTATAGCCTATATATATACAATATAATTCTGCTGTATATATATACATATATATATACAGCATAATTATGTCGTCGAATGATAAGTATTTTTGACCATAAATCAGCTAAATAAACTTGCTCAGTGGTCATATATAGAGCAATATCAGTGTTGATATGTCTTTTAGGAATGATGGCACCACCATACGTTTCCAACTACGCGCAACCTGCAGTATGGGCCATGCCACTACCGATTAACACTAATGACCCATTGATTGGCCAAGCGTCGCCTCAATATCCGGCGACTCTGCAGGTCACCTCAGCTCAAACTCAGGCGACTGACGAGAGGAAATTCTGAAGACCAGTTCGATAACAGGATCCATGGATCGCTTCAACAGAACATATTTACTACAAATTAATTATAAACATTTAAACTGATTGATTGCTACATAATTTTATGACATTGTGCAATAATTATTTTCTCTTTACACATGCATATAATTATGTACTTCCTAAACGATGGCATTTAATTATAATTTTTGTCACAATTGATGGCAGGTAAAATAGGACGAACAATGTGCAGAAAATGAATCGTAAATTGTTCAGCGCTTTAGAGAGGTTGTCAAAAGGCGCTATATAAATGATTTGCTAAGTATAACGGTATTTGCTTGCATAACCTGAATTGTTTTGAAACGCATCCGATTCACAGCGAATGTTTTAATTCCTCTTTATTTAGATGACAGCTTAACATAACGACATAACATAACATAATTATTCGGTAGGAAGGTAGGAAGAGATAATAGAGGTTGGGAGGAGGCCATGGGAAGATATGGCTACGGAGACAGAAACGACAGAGGCGAAAGGCTCCTTGAATTCGTCTCGAAACACAGCATGTACATCAGCAATACAGGATTCCAACAAAAAGAATGCAGAAAATGGACGTGGCTAGCCCAAGACGGAAAGTACACGAACATGATAGATATGATACTGGTAGAACAAAGTTCGAAATCCGCAATATGGAACTGTTGAACCTACCAGGGTGCGGACGTCGCATCAGATCACGGTATGGTAATGGCAAAGTTCAGAGCAAGGTTCAGACGGACGGGACCACGCAGAAGACACGAACTGGAGATGGATCTGGAAGCCATGAAGATCAAGGAAACACAGGAAACATTCAGCAGAGAATTGGAAAGGGAACTGAAGAAGCTAGCAGAGGTAGGCAAGGCATACGATCTGGATGAAAAGTCACCCAACCGAACGAAGCCATACACCAGGTAATGGAGTCTACACTACCAATGGCCCAAAGGCGCAATAAACCCTGGATCTCAAATCAGACATTAGAACTGGCAAGGCAAAAACGAGAGATGAAATATATAGAGGCGAATGGAATCGGACGAAAAGGCTAAAGAATATAGACATACAGCGGCGCCGCTAGGATTTTATTTGTGTACGCACAATAAGCAGGAGACCACGCGTAGGTCGGGGCCCGAGGGCGAAGGTATATGGGGGTACGAAGAACGAGCGTCCGAAGGACGATCGCCAAGTCGCGCAGCGCCGAGTAGGGCAGGGCTTGGGGGAGGGGATGTGCCCCTCCCCACTGAAAACGTTTTGAAAATTCCACACTGTAATGGTAGCATTTTAGGCAGTCATCTGAAAAAATTGCTTTATTATTTCAGTGCTGGTGGGAACCAGCTGTCACTACGAGCTAAGATGTAGTTTGAGTGTCGTGTTTGAGTTTGACTGCAGACAATACTAGCAAACCAGATATTTGTCGAAATTAATATCAAAACTAGAAAATACGTTCAATTTCCAAGAACGCCATAAGCCTTAAGGTAGCCTAAACATGTTGCTGACCAGACACAATTAGCAGAAATTGTTTACAAATGGTAGGCCTACACAAGCCAAGCAAGAGGGATTCAACTACCGAATCGTGAAGCCATGTTGTAATGATGTAGTTTTACTAAATGTTCAAGGAACAAAACATTTCGGAATTTGATATTTTGAAATTTGAAAGATAACACTCGAGAGAAGTCGTTTAGGTGTACGTATAATGTTTGTACAATATCATATTCTTCTTCTTCACGTTCTCTGCCCTCAGGCAGGTTCATATGTCCAACGACGCCATTTTTCTCTGTTCTCTGCTTCTCTTTTCAGTCCACTGTATCCCTCCTCTTTACATATTCCTCGGGATGAATAGGGAGGTGGTTTCCCGTTGCCTTCCTCCCGGTGTTTTTATGGAGAGACACCATCTCTCAGCGTCGATGCCGTTCATCGTCCGTCCTTCAGCTCCTTTTCCCATGGGGCACTCGCTTATACCGGCGAGCACTCGGTCGTCCACCACGCACTCCGTTGAAACAGGAGGGACCGCGTGAAGGTGGCGTGGGTGGACATTTGAGCAGCAGAGGCTATTTGGGACGCTTGCATACCCCATTCCCCCATGTCATATTAACAGTAGATTATTCTCAATATAATATGATAGTATTATATATAATTATAATAGTAAATAATATCATCATGCCATAATAGTATAATATCATCATATAATTATTATAACAGTTTATATAATATAATAATGTCAACAACAACTCAAAACTATTATTTTGTTATATTTCTGGGGAAATGCATACTGGGGAACATTCCCCCAGAGGTGCCTTGATTAAACGCTCGTTACTGAACAAACGTTCTTTCATCACTGCAGTTTTCAAGTTATCACTGCATATTTTGTGTATAGCACAGCACGTTAAGACAATCCGTGCCACCACCACGAGGTAATAATTATCCTCTGATGATCCGTAAAACTGGAGGCTTTCTCTAATAATGGTATACGACTACGAGCAGCATCATTTGGAAAATTTAGTAGGGTCTGTCGAAATCGTTTTGGGGTGGTCCGCTGCTTGAAATTATTTTCTTATATGATATAGATTTCCAACCAACAGGGTCCAACAATATTGATCATAGGCCTACTTGAAAAATTATTTGAAACGAACTGTTGTGCTTGCTTAGTAAGTTAGTAGGCTCCTTAGACTACTAATACTAATTCACTACATGTAAATCTTCGAAAATTTCTCAGAGCCCATAAAAATTACGCCAGAGAGACCATGCAGCTTATCAACGGTGCTATATCAACTCAGTACGCAATAGCCAACTCCTCTGTTCGTTCCGATGCCAGGTCAGAATCCGGGAGGTCAAGCCGAGGAGACAGCATGGTGCGATGGTAATAATAATAATATTCGTTTATTGACGAAACACTGGGTTGGCACACCGCAACCCATCACATAGACAGTGGCAATGTATGTAATAGATGGTGGCAATCGGTGATGATTGTGGTCGTGTGACTCGTGTGGTGGCGCAGGAGTAGAGTCAGGATAGGATAGCTTGAACAGTTCGGTATTCAGTCGTGAGTGAAAAGCAGAAGAGGAGAGTGCAAGCGGAGGAGAGGTTAAATTAAGAAGTGTGGTAGGAGAATGAGCAAACCGGCGGAGGTCTTTTGGGAATCCGTTCCAAAGACCAGGTGCAGCATGGACTAAGGAGCGGTTACAGAATTTCAGACAGGATGAGACTGGAGGCCGAGATAGTGAAACTTGTGAAAGGAATTATGATGAGCGAGTAGACCCGGACGGTTGGATGGTGAATAGCTGGCGAATGTCAGAAGGTTGAGAGGTTTGAAGGGCGTTGTAGGTAATGTATGCGCTGTAGGACTTTTAGCCAATGAAATGATTCGAGAATAGAGGTTATGTGGTAGTTTTTGGGAGTGTTGGTGACTGCGCGGGCGAGAGCTTTCTGGACTGTTTGCAGGCGTTTCATTTGAGAAGAGTCGGTGTTGTTAAAGAAAAGGCAGTTATAGTAGTCTAGTTGGAATGAACAATTGAAGTGGCTATTGTGCACGCGGTCTTGTAATCAAGTATTGGGCGCAGTCGACAAAGGTCACGGATGTGCATATAGCAGGTGCGAGATAGCTAGGCGGGTGATGTGATCGGAAAATGTGAGGCTCTTGTCGAAGATGATTCCAAGATTGCGAACAGGAGAAGAGTAAGGTAAGGGAGAAGTGAGATCTGTTGGACAAAATGTCGGGAGGATAGGCTAGACCAATAATGAGCAATTCTGTATTTGAATGGTTACGACATAGCAGCTAGGTTAGCGGTTTCGCTGGCTGAAATATGGGTGATGGTGGTGCGTAAGTGATTTAGTGCATCTGGATGGGAGTCAGAGGAGAAAGATATGAAGAGTTGTGTATGGTGATGATCAAGAGAGGATGAAGAAATGAGTTTGCTGATTGGGGAGGTGTAAAGAATGAACATCAGTGGACCGCGAACATAACCTTGAGGAACACCGCAGGTGAGCGTGTGCGGATTAATTGAGAGACCATCGGCATTGACAGCGAAAGAGAGTGAGGAAAGATATGAGATATAAACCTCTAGATAGCGTTAGACTGTTAGTTTACCTAATATTAAAACTAGTACCCAAGTTATTTTAATTTTGTAACTTAATAATATTCACTTTTTTCATTTGCAATTTTTCATTTCTTAGTCTTTCAGCGCTTTACGCACTAGCGTAAGTGCGTACGCCTAGCGGCGCCCCTGCCAAGTACCAACATCCTACTAGTTTTACCATTTCAACGGCTCTATAAAATCGGAGTTAAGAAAAAGTGAACCTAAGAGAGATGGCTCATTTTCTGTATTCAATAGCCGCCCAGCAGAATCTCAACGACGGACTGAGTTCAAAAGTAAATGTGAATAACCTACAGAATCTGTGCGAAGAACTGAGTTTAGAAGCAAATCTGAATTGCTAGAAATTTGGACTCAGTTGAAGGGCAAAGCTGATTTTGTAGCAGATTATTTAAACTTTGCTTAGGAACAAATCCGAAATACATTAAAACTAGGATTATTATAATTATATATTTGTACAGTGAGCATAGGTTAACCAACAGAGAACAAAAGCTTCGAAAATATTTGTTAATTTAGTGGAAGGCATTCCTTGAGATCGGAGGACTTTTAATGAATGTTGGCTGCAAACCTTCAAATGAATGTAGCATGTTCATCGAATTTTAAATCATCTCGGAAAATCACGCCCAGTTGTTTAACCGGTTTAGCTATTTCAATTTTCTTGAAATGATCCGGAAGCGAAAAGCGTCTATAGGACTTCGTCTATGCATGATACATAACTTCTCGAGTCTTTTGAAGTTTAGGCCTAAGTTTCATTGTATTCCCTGAGGTCCAAATCTTTGCGTCACCGAATTCAGTCTCCAGGCTAACAGGAGAGTTTGTGGGTTGAGAAGGTTGGTCTGAAATTCAAAAAGAAGACACAGGTTTTATGTATTTCTCCCTTAGATTGCAGATGATGGGTCCAATGCCAAAGCATTGAATAACAATGCGATAAGTGGCAGCAGAATAAGAAACGACATTATCGCAGTTAAGGGCTTCAGATCGTCCAGTTAAGAAGTCTATGACAAAGTTATATATTATTTCAGGCGTCATGTTTAGGGATTAGAATTTAGTGGTCAACGACAACAAATGCTTTAGAAATATTGACAAATAAGCACCTCACATAAAAGTGGTCTCTATCATCAAAGTGACGAGATGCATCAAGAAAGTGAGAGCGCCAGCTGGTATACCTGTCAGTTGGTCTGAAACCCAAACTAACCCCGCAGACCTTCACAACTTCAAGGCATATTATGTCTAAGCCACCTAGAAACAACAATTTTCTGCGAGTCTTAGAGAATTGGAGTCACAAGCATAGGCCTGAAATCAGACGAAGTCGAAGAGGTGGAAACTTTTTCGCGGGATTGAATACAATGATACGCCAATTGTTAGGAATGACTCCAGTTTCAGCAGAGCAATAAAAACATGATTGACCAATTATGTCATGATACCATGCAAGCAAGTACAATGTTTAATGCTATTTAGGTTGTGTGTTTACCAGAGGCAAACATTTTGTTCCAACACTAAATCGGTTGTTAAATAAGCACTAGTTTCCTTAAAGTGGGCTATTTGCCCTATTTCATACCAATTTTGGTTTGTTAATTCACGCCAATGAAATCTACTTGGGAAAAGTGCGTAACAATATAGGCGTATAACGGTGAATGATGTAGGTCTATAGCTATCTGGCGAATAGTATGAGGACAAAAAGATTGTTTAGACAATTCCGTTCTTAAAATTGAGGCAGTGTTTTGACAATTGTTTTGAAGGCTCATAGCTTAAAGAGAAGCACAGAGGATTCCCCAAAGGGTAATTGCCGAACAAGCTCGTGTATGTTCTGCTCGAGGGCGGCTAGTTAGCAGTTACTATTTGACGCGTTCTATTTCTTGGGTTATTTGTGACGCGTTTCAAATTCCTCGGAATTTTTTAACTTCTTAAATCTTTTTTTTTTCTTCTGACATATCTAAACGACGCATACAAACTATAGCTACTGCAGATACGCATATAAACGACATATATAAACGACGCATACAAACTATAGCTACTGCAGATACGCATATAAACGGCATATATAAACGACGCATACAAACGGAACATATAAGCGACGTATATAAACGCATATAAAGGACGTACATACATGTGAACGACGCGTATACAAACGATGTAGGCCTATATAAACGACTTATGTGAACGACTTATGGTAATTACATATATAAATGATGCACACATAAACGACGTATATAAAAGATGTAAATAAACGGCTCATATAAACGAAGCATAATAACTTCTCTAAGGATGGCAGACCGCACACTTTGTAACTGTATTCACGTATACCTGTTCAGGTATCCAAGTACACCAGCCATTGTAAACTTTTACAGCAGGCCAATAGCCATTGGCTAGATCTCGAGCAGTCGATAGAGCTGATGTCAGCCACAACTTCAGAAATGGCAACTATTGGTCTAGCACATGAAAGTCTATAGCACATGAAAGGACAATTTCCTCTTGGAACTGCAGTTCGATTGTTTCAGCGAACATTTTCAATTATGGTATCAACAGACCACTCACCTCTTTTCATCGTAATTTACAGCGCACTGTGTTAGGCCAACAGACCACTCCTTTCTATTTATTACCAGTCGGCCACTTGCACGTTTGCCTGCAGATTTTGGTTTGTGCTTTTCACTCGTCGACTATTTCACCTGCGATAAACCCAGTATGAATTTAACAACTATGGTCAGTTAAATACCAGCAGATTTAATTGAAATACTTGCATCATTCAGTAATAGTCTAATCGAAACCATTGCTATCCTGCTGATGTAGGGTCTGCTACAGAATCTAATTAACAGCACACAGTTACGCTCTCCAACTGGCACTCCACTCGATGATGGTACAATGCGATGCGTTTGGATATTCCTGCAGACTCCACAAGGTTCGCCGTCCAGGCTGGAACATTCGTCGGATGGCGACGAAGACCTATTAGTAATCTCTACTAAATATTACAAAGATTGAGGCAAAAGACAAGTTCACATAGTCTTGTCTACTCTAAGATTAGATGTTTTGTGCCTTTAATTCCTGGCATGTTTTATGCAAGGTAAATAAGTTGTAAAACTGATGTAGCCTAGGACGAGAAGCGTTGGGATTTTACTGGCTATTAAATGAATGATACTTGCAATTATTTGCGTCCACGGTAGGATCACGAATTTACCGACAATATTTGAATCGTATAACTCGGCAGAAGACTTGTGAAATTATCCAATTAGCTTTTAACTGTCCCTCACCTCATTAGGGACCGATTCAAACAGGATGTACAGATTCAAACAGGATGTTTGAGTTTGTGTACACTTCGCGCTTAGCATAAACACGCCACTTTAATAGCACTTCATTACCATATTTCAAGGAAGTTCGCTGAGTATATTGTCGCATAAAACATTCCTAGGGTCCTAACAGGTAAGCAAACTATCTTTTATTGCATTACACGGTAATGCTAAGGCGTATATCGGTTCTGCTGTTCAAAAGCTAACGTACATAATTATAGCTTTAACTTCAGATTCATGCAAAGGTAACTTATGAGATTCATATGCGCGAGTTTATATTGAAGCTTTACAGTTGTGAATGCTATTTAAATTTAAATAGTTATTCCTGATTATTAGAATTACTAGTGAATTACCAGTTAAGATTGTTTGCAGTACATTGTGAAAAAAACTCGCCATTGAAATACTTAATTATGGAAAGAACGGTCTGGGGTTTTATTTGTTTAAATAGCCTATTTATAATTTTATTTATGGTAGGAATAATTTATCTGGACTGAAAAGGAGAATTTGACAAATCTATTTGGTTTATCTGTTAAAACATATTACGCACACAATAGCAAAGACAGTATATCAAGATTTGTGCTGCGATCTAGTGTGAAACCGAGATGGAGTAATGCGAAATAAGCATACTTCAAGAAAGACGCGAACAGAGACATATCAATAAATGCGACGGGCACCAATACAACGGTTACGATGGGAGAAAAAATCTGATTGCAAACTAGTGGAAACAAACTCTCCGAGAACCTTTAGAGTGGATTACAAATTTCTAAATGTAATAGTCATTATGAATTCATGTAGCGCCACCACAGAGAATCTAACCAGAGGATGATCTTTAGTATCAGTATACAGTTGATGTAATCAATGCCGCCAATGTTGTTTATGTTAACTCGGACCAGAATTAAATAGCTCTAACCTTAGGCCTTTAGTCCTACTGAGCTTAGAATTCAAGCTTTCACGACCTTTGGGAATGAGAAATACGTATGTCAGTCAAAAGGCTGATATACTTCTCCAGTTTAAGACACCGTTGCTCAACAGTTTTATATTAGTGGTCAATATACAGTGTATGGTGTGGCTTATCAGGGTTCTGTCTGACATTCAAGCAAAATATCTGCGCCATTCCACCAATGCTCTGCTGTGAAGGCTAATGGACCTACAGTGTTTTGCATCGGGTGATGAGAAATGCAAGAAAGTACAAGGAATCGTGTCGGATTGGTGTCGGTGACAGTGCCACCGGTGCCACCGATCGCTCCAAGACATTCTCTCAGTACATATACAGAGCATTCATACATAATATGACTTCCAATTTCAAATCAATCGATTCCTGGGTTTGATATTTGTAAGGGGGCTAAACTGCATAGTGGTGGCACTAAAGTCATCGAGGAGTCAGATGGGTAGCACAATATAACTTACAGTAACTGTTCTTTTGAAGAAGCCTATCTAAGAGGCACTATGTAAATCTCCAATATACTCACACACACACACACACACACACACACACACACACACACATACAGTAACACACATCGATGAAAAATTTATGCATACTAAATACTAAATAAATTCTGTACACGTGTATAATTTTACACACACACATGCATTCACGTACATATGTATACATAAAGTAAGTAAGTAAGTATTTTCTTTATTGAACCAGTTGCAATCCGCATTCTGGTGTACATACATCATATATAATAAACATTCAATAGTCAATATGAATAAAGCATTCTAACTATAAAAGTTTTTTTCATATTATGGTCAACTAAAGGTAAAACACGGTCATGTGACCGAGGTCGAAGGGAATACGCCAACGGCTTTTTGGAGGGAGAAACCTATGGAGAACATGGCCCGGGTTTGCCAGGACCGCTGAAAACAAGCAGGTGTTGGCTTTAAGGCTTAGTTGTTCAAAGGTTGGGCTATCACTTGGGAGGTATCGCTGACGGATCAATCTGTTCATTACAGACTGGAGCATTCCCTTCTCCGTTTGGCTGGCAAAGCCCCACCATGCCGGAGCAGCATACAACAGGCGTGCCACCGTTGTCGCCCTCACCACATCGTAAAGCCCAGGGCCAGATAGACCATGGGCAGTTAGTATGCGCAGGGCATACATGGATTGCCTAGCCCTGCAGCATATTTGGGCAATGTGCATCTCAAAACTTAAAGTTTCAGTGAGCATAACCCCCAGTACCTTCATGCTATGTACTCTGATCACTCCCGGGGTGGCCGCAGGGGTTGACACCCCCTCTCCTCCCGATCCCTCTTACAGTCATCTCTTGCGTCTTTTTATGGTTTAGTTTTAGGTTGCATGCTTTTGCCCAATTTGTCACATGTTCTAGTTCAGCTGAAACAGTGGCACTATTAGAAGAGGGTATCAGTAAGTACATGTAGCTATCGTCAGCATACTTTAGTATTATATTTCCAATGTATACATGTATACATGCATATCTGTATACATGCATACATGCGTGTAGTTTCCAATGTTGCATATTATATATATGTATGTAACCATGCACAAGGCACTACAAATCTTTGAGTACCTTGCAAATGCAATACATGCATGAAGCAACTGAAGCAACTTATTAAGCAAATGGATGCTAACACTTAGCTGCCCCACCGTGTATGTATGTATGTATGTATGTATGTATGTATGTATGTATGTATGTATGTATGTATGTATGTATGTATGTATGTATGTATGTATGTATGTATGTATGTATGTATGTATGTATGTATGTATGTATGTATGTATGTATGTATGTGATGTATGTATGTATGTATGTATGTATGTATGTATGTATGTATGTATGTATGTATGTATAAAGAGTATATATGTATGTATGTATGTATGTATGTATGTATGTATGTATGTATGTATGTATGTATGTATGTATGTATGTATGTATGTATGTATGTATGTATGTATGTATGTGTATGTATGTATATATGTATGTATGTATGTATGTATGTATGTATGTATGTATGCATGTATGTATGTATGTATGTATATGTATGTGTATGTATGTATGTATGTATGTATGTATGTATGTATGTATGTATGTATGTATGTATGTATGTATGTATGTATGTATGTATGTATGTATGTATGTATGTATGTATGTATGTATGTATGTATGTATGTATGTATGTATGTATGTATGTATGTATGTATGTATGTATGTATGTGTATATTTGTATGTATGTATGTAGTTTGCATGTATGTATGTATGTATGTATGTATTTGTCCATTTTTATACCGCCTTACAAGATCCACATTGTATAGCAACAAAAGATGTCAACCATGCATCTTGTGTTGCATGGTATTGCATGGTAATTGGTGAATGCTTTGTGGTTCATGTGAGGCCACTCTTTTCGTTACATTTATTTTTAATATAATGTGTGCTAGCAGTGCAGGACAATAAGGAGAGAAATGCAGCAACCACAGATGATAAATTCTGGCATGGGTCCAGTCCCTTCCGGATCTGGAATGGTCTACATGCCAGTTCCGATTAGATCCACGACTTACGACCGGTACCAACACAAGCAATCGATGGGACTCGGAATCACTCTAATCATCATCGGAATTCTCTGCATCATCTTCAACAGCGTTTGTATAGGAGTGGCGGATGCTAGTTACCACGACGGTGGATGGGCCTCTATTGGTCATGGCATTTGGTGTGGAATCCTGGTACGTCTCGATTTTTAAAACCAGAAGTTGAGTTGCTTTTGATCTTAAATTCTACTAATAAAATTCGCTATGAATTCATACACTTAAAACTGCTAGAATAAGTTGACCAGTTTAGTGCTTCATCGAGGAATTATCAGTATAATTTGGCAAGGCTTTTGCCCTCCTATTATGATCAATTCGTTAACTCCACTTGCTCAAATGCGGTCCTAAACTTCGTATAGTCCTATATACTATAACGTGCAGCAAAGACGTCTTCTCTGTAGTTTCAGTCAAATTCATTTAATTCATTTATTCATTTCAGAAATTTATATAGCGCCCCTTCAAGATTATCTACTCAGAAGCGAATATAGATAACTTGGACGTGGTACCCTTGACATGCATTAAGCTTGTAACCTTTAAAGCCATCCTCTGCCCACCAATCCTGATAAATAGGCCTATCTAATATAGTCTTCTATAGATAGCTTGCATGCAGTCTCATCACATTCTCAGTTACTCTCCTTCTAATTAACTAAATAATTCATCAGGCATGGACATAGTTGATAAAAATTTCTCGCCTTATTGTCGCTCTTCGTTTCATGGTTTAATATTGCCTAGTATTCACTCGTAACTCTTGTTTAATCACAATGCACCTGATAGCGGTGTGACTATCAGTTTTGTTGTATTTGCCAAAAAACGAATATAATAATTTACTCATTTCCACTTGTTGAAATTTTCCTTGAATTCTTGAGACTGCTTGAATTTTTTATTTGTCTTTCAAAACTTGCAATAATTGGCAAATTCAATGCATAAATCGATAAGCTGACAGGATTATGCTTTACAAGAAATCTCGGCTTTGGCTTCGATCTTCTGCAGTATGTTTCCTTCCGAACGTTATTCCAATTTTCTAATCCTTTTCTTCTATATTGTTGCTTATGTGATTGTGGGAGACTGATTAAAAGGTAAGTGCCAGGTGTGAACGAAACGGTGAACGCTGAGACCCTTTGCAACTATTTTCCACGATTATAGTTACTGTACTGACATTTCGTAATAGTATTTTAACCAGACTTATTTCCGAGTTATTAACGCAGGTATAGGCTATTTAGATTCTTCTGCTTTCAACGTCAAATTTTCTTCACGTGGCTGACTTATTCAACGGCTGGTCTTCTTCACTAATTGCTGCATTATTAAGACAACAAAGTATTAAGAATATAATTCACTATGGGTTGTACATTATTGGTCCCGTAATTTGTCAGCGCTTTATATATTACTGGAGCTGCATAGCAGCTGAGCTGTAAATGACTATGAGCTATAAAATGACCTGAGATGTACACTGCCATACATGTACCTCGGTCCATAAGAAGATCGAATGGTTGGCAAAGGGATTGGACAGCCGCCTTTCAAATGCTAAGCAAAATGAAGTCGCTAAACACTTTGCACCCATGAATGCCTCTCGGACTAAGATTAAGGGACTACTCTTCTTTTTCCGTGACAAATTATGCCTATTTAATGCCTAGTTAATGTAATGTACAGGGTGGGCCAATAGGAATGCAACAACTTTGACGCCTTATAACTTGAACATTTTATATCTGATAGTCTTGTCCAATATATCAGTTTGAAGATAATTATCCATCGTATCATTCCGAAAAATATCTACAAGATACTATTACGATGTTTTGAGATAATGCTATTAATATTCGATGTGCCATTTTCCAGCCATAAAACTGCAAGAAAAAACAAAAGTCTGAAACTAAAGATGTCAATTCTAAACAATCACTTAGTACTAACAATTAACACCTTGAGTGAATTTACCATCAGTCAAACAAATACTCAATATGTCCACCACGTGCTTTAATGACTGCATCAACACGAGACGACCACTGATCGATGGCTGAGTCCACCAGTGCTTGGGTTATCTCAGCCCAGCAGCAAAGAATCACTTCTTTCAAATGTTCAACGTCACGTATCGGTTCACGATAGACCAGTTGCTGACGACAACCCCAGATCGAATAGTCAACCGGGTTTAAATCCGGACTGTTCGGTGGCCAGTTCTCCGGTTCAATTAACTCAGGTACGTTAGCGTTCAGATAGGCAACCGTATGACGTGAACGATGCGCCGGCGCTCCATCTTGCTGAAAGATGTAACCATCAACTCCAGACAGTTGGCGAATATCACGTAGCAGTCCTCTTGCGAGTACTTCATCGCAGTAATAAACACTGTTCACCTTAGCCTTTGGAGTAACAAAGAATGGCGCCGTCTTTCCAAGCTTTGAAACAGCCAACGACACCATCACACTTTGCGAGAAGTGCTTCCTGCCCTTCAGAAGCCGAGCAGGCGCAACCTCACGCTTAAAGCTAACGTTTGCATACACACGGTCGTTCTGAGTGTTTGTTGGCGTCTGAACCGTGAAGATCTTCTCGTCTGTGAACCATGTTCTGTCGATCTTTTCATCTGTCATTCGCTTCTTGAGTCGTCTGCAGGCGGCTAGACGTTTTATCGAATCGGCATCAGACAATTTCTGAACCTCACGTCGACGATAGACTTTGAGGTTGAGGTCATGTTTCGCAATGCGCCTAACAGTACTACGTGAAATTCCGGTCGCACGCTCAATTTCTCTCGGACTCTTACTCGTCCCTGGATTGCTGTCTTGGCTGCAAATTAACTCTTGGACTTGTGCAATGTTCGCTGCTGTGCGCGCAGATCGTTTGCGACCACAGTTGCGGCTGTTAGAAGTTCCCGTAGCATCAATTTGTTTAATCATTCGATATAGAGCATATTTATTCCATTTTCTAGAAGGGAATTCTATCATCATCTGATGTGCATTGTATCCTTTTTCTGCTCTTAAAATTCGGATTAAAATTCTATCCTCTTCCGTGAGCGGCGCCATGATGTTTAATATTTACATTCAAAATTGAGAGGTGTGCGCCGCACAGAAATTGTATAACAATGGTGCCGTATATCAGCGCAAGATTTGACACAGTAGTAGAGTGGATGATTACTTTCAATTTAGTATATTGGGCACGATGTTCGGATAACAATTATTCAAGTTATATCCATTCAAAGTAGTTGCATTCCTATTGGCCCACCCTGTAATGTAAATCTTCGGAAATATCTCAGCGTCCACAAAAGCCACGTCAGGGAGACCAGCTTATTCACCGGTAGAATTAGATAGACCTATAGCTTTGAGTTTTCTTAGCTTATCTGTTAATCATACTTCTTTGCTTTCATTTTGAAGTTTATAATAACTGGAGGTTTCGGAGTAGGAGCTGCAATCAAGAAGACCAGGTGTCTGGTACGTATACATCACTCGGCATCTACAAAACATATCGAAATGGCTTTTGTAATGCTCACTATTCCTTTCAATAAAATGATGCTATTTATAGCAAACTGTTATGATTGTGACATAATTATCATGCAAGTATTGAAGAATGTCGTTCAATGAGTCATTTCAGCATGTCATGGCTGTCCTCAGTCAGTTGTACTCAATTAATAGAAATGAAATCTGCATAATCGTTGCATTTTAGATTGTGACTTTTATGGTCATGTGCATCATTTCGGCAATAATTACCATTGCTCTATTGACCATTGGAATTCTTGGAGCCTGCGTTGCTACAGATTATTGCCGTTACAGCTACAACTACGGCTATGACTATAATGGCTATCCCTATTATAACCGACCTTGCGATCAAATGGTAGGAATCTTTTCTGTGATTACTCCACATATCCATATACATGCAATACGTAGTACGCATGCGTAGGCCTATGTACGTAATGCACGTAATGGTTGTATGTAAGTATGTATGTATATTCATCTATGTATGTATTTAAGCGCTTTTGAGAGATTCCTAAAATGCGTCTTATAACAGTCCATGTACAAACATCTAAACATACATACGTGTATGTATTTATGCATGTATGGTAAGAATGCATGCACACATAAATACAGGTATGTATGTATATATTAGGTCCTCTGTTTCTTATATACATAAATGACCTCCCTAATACTTCAACTATTCTCAGTTTTATTATATTCGCTGATGACACTAATGTATTCTATTCTCATAAATCCTTATATGAATTGTATCAAATAATTAATCATGAAATCACGTATGTGGTCGATTGGTTTAGAATTAATAAATTATCATTAAACGTTAATAAAACCAATTTTATACTATTCAGATCTCATAGAAAACTAATACCCGAAATTAGCATCCAGGTACTAATTGATGGAAATGTAATCCCGCAGGTATCTTCCGCCAAATTTCTTGGAGTTTGCATTGACCAACATCTAAATTGGTCAGAGCACATTAAATCAATTTCTATGAAAATTGCAAAAAATGCAGGCGTTCTGAATCGATTGGCATCTTACCTTCCTCAAAAAGTTCTACTCAACCTCTATTACTCTTTAATATACCCATATCTTGCCTACGGTAATATTGTCTGGGCTTCCAACTATATGCAGCGCTTACATAAAATTAACATTTTGCAAAAAAGAGCAATTAGAATTATAGCTAGGGTCTTGCCTACAACGCACACTAGTCAGTTCTTTAGTAGATTTAAAATTCTTAGACTTAATGAAATTAATACCATTCAAATAAGTGAGTTTATGTACAGACATAAGCATAAATTGCTACCCTCTGTGTTTAATGACTATTTTAATATAACATCGGACACTCATACTTACCTTACTAGACAAGTTGAATCTTATAGAGGAATATTTGCACGCACTAATACAAGGTTATTTGCCTTGAGGTCCACAGGACCATCAGTCTGGAACAATATCCCTGTCAGCACTCGTCACCTGCCCAACTTGAATTTATTTAAAAAATCCATGCGAGCTCTCTTATTAAATGGGTAATTGTTCAAATTGCTGTGTTGCCATCGCTTAGTTAAGTTTGTTTTGATTTCAAATTGCTGTGTTGCCATCGCTTAGTTAAGTTTGTTTTGATTTCTGTGTATTCTCTGTTGTTGGTTCTCTGTACACGAACCGTCATTATCACCACATCATCTGGTACTTAGGTAGCCCTAGTTAGTGGGTCCTGTGACCCTTCAGGGCTCTCCGTTTGTTGCATAAATTACACTAGTGTTGATAGTTGTTTTTCTGTTATTATGATGTGGAACAATAAAACTTTTTGAATTGAATTGAATGTATGCAGTGATGGGCACAATTCTATTTTGAAAAACTTTTCTATTTTCAAAATAGAAAATACTATTTTATTTTGTATTTTGAAAATAGTTTTGAAAAGTATTTTGAAGAATTCACAATACATTTCCAAAATACTTTTCCAAAATACTTTTCTAAAGTACTTTTCTGAAATAAATTTTACAACCTTCTGCAAAAAATTATTATTTTAATGTTATAATGCTTAATTAATAATCACATCAACTACTTGTGAGTTTGTTGTAGCAGTATATATATCAGGGTTCTCTGCTTGGTCCTCTTTTCTTTACATTATACACCACACCACTAAGAACATTGCTGGATAATAATCTCTCGCTGGGATATCATTTCTATGCTGATGATACTCGTATCTACATTTCATTTGACAGTGTCTGTCATGTGTCTCCTGTATTTGATGAGGTACAGTCGTGGATGGCAGTCAATAGGCACTCCATGCATAGCAACTTAAACAAATTGATCAGCTTAAGCCATTCGAAATCGGGTGGCATAATAATTATTGTTGAGCAGGCTGATGCTGCGGCTTCATTTTGGTGTGCCATCGGTTGATGCCTTGTACATTAGACACCGGCACAATAGAAGTTACTAATTGCAATTACAATTATATCAATGCTTCAAGTCATTATATAGAATATACATACATACTTACACTGCCGAGCACACTAATGCGATGTAACGGCACACGTATGAGTAGCAATAAAAGTAGAAAATGTTGATTTCGCAAAAGCATTTTGAAAAACTATTTTCAAAAGTATTTTCAAAATACTATTTTATTTTGTATTTTCAAAATGCTTTCGAAAAGTATTTTGTAAAAGTATTTTGCCCATCACTGAATGTATGTATATGGACTGTTATAAGGCTCATTTTAGGAACCCCTCGAAAGCGCTTAAATACATGCATAAATGCATAAACGCGAACATACATAGGGTCTACAGTTATAATTACATTCATATAGACATACAATCATACATGTATACATACATACAGGCATACATAAATATACATACATATACAAACATACACTTTCATGCATGCACATAAAATACAAACACATACATACGAACAGAAACATGCATAATAAATAAATAAATAAATAAATAAATAAATAAATAAATAAATAAATAAATAAATAAATAAATAAATAAATAAATAAATAAATAAATAAATAAATAAATAAATAAATAAATAAATAAATAAATAAATAAATAAATAAATAAATAAATACATAAATAAATAAATACATACATACATACATACATACATACATACATACATACATACATACATACATACATACATACATACATACATACATACATACATACATACATACATACATACATACATACATACATACATACATATACATACATACATACATACATACATACATACATACATACATACATACATACATACATACATACATACATACATACATACATACATACATACATACATACATACATACATACATACATACATACATACATACATACATACATACATACATTACATGCATGTATAAACAACGATAAACACACAATGCTGAGTGTCTTCTATGAGCCTGGTATTCAACTCTGTGTTTTTTCGTGTGTAGAGTGGCTATGATACAATTGTGGCCATGGAAGCATTGATGGCCATCTTGGGATTCATCGCAGGCATTTTGTCCATCTGGGGATCTGCACTCTGCTGTGGCTCTGGAGTCTGTTGCTGCTCTCATTCAACCCCGTTCGTAAGTAGACGCGTATACAGATGGCATAGCCACTTTCGCCGTGGCTGGGAGCGCTCCTGAGTAGATTTCTTGAAGTGGCGCTATATAAATCTCCAGAATGAATGAATGAATGAATGAACATACGATTGACGTCTAGGCTGCTCGCCATTTTTCTATCAAATGCCTCCGTTGTCCTCCGATTAACATTTCTGCACTAACCAAAGTGCAGAATAATTTCACACGCCAGGATTGAATTCACGGATAAACGTCCTTTTTGGTCAGTTGTGTGCAGCTCTGGAACGAGCTTTATAAATTGGAACATAGCCTTAACCAGTATGGACGCCTTCTACATACGGTATATAATGCTGCAGCGCTAATAGTTATGCATATAACTACATATATCATAGACTACATTTTGCAAACGACTTACTTCTACGTGTAAATAAATATAGGCTATGATTTGAATATGCACTTTCAACGTTAATGTTCCAGTCCGCTTTCTGTCTAAAGTTAAAATCCTTTTCAGATTGCACAGCAGCCTGTTTACTACCCGAACAACGGTCAGATTGTCTACTTGAGCCAGTCGCAAACAGGACAGAACCTTTATCTGCAACGATCCTCATACTCGCAAGGTACGCTCGTGATTTTAATATTCAAATCCACTGTCTGTTCAAGAAGCCTATTCAGACCCAGAAATATTCGGACTTAGCAGTTGAGAAGGTTACTATGAAACTAAAAATGATATGTACTATGACTAATATTCTTGATTCGATGTGTGTATGTATGTATGTATATATGTATGCAATATGTATGTATGTATGTATGTATCTATGTATCTATGTATGTATGTATGACATAGCATGTATGTATATGTATGTATTTAGCCATTTTATACCCACTTTTAAGAACCTCACAAAGTCGATATAAATAACAATCTAAGAGATAAAAAAATATGATTTATTGTAAGCTGAACTTTTCTTTGAACTCTCTGTGCCGCATTAGTACGCATGATATAAGTCTGTCGACTTTGGAAAGATTGAAGCAACGAGTATTCAAGTGACTGTAAGTATTTCTGAAGTAGGCCTATGGTTTGGCCACGTACACTGCCATAGACTGTGCTCTTCTTCTTGAGTTCTCTTTGAAGCTGTGGCAGTATGTTCGCGTGTACGATCCACTTATTTGAACCAGAACGTCACAAGTGTTGTAGCTGGTGTCTCTGGAATAGGTGCCTAGCAATCTTAACAACAATTTCCGTTATTTTCTCTTACCATTCATGTCATCATGGTAGCCCTGCGACAGGTGGTCATACAAAACAGCCAATGAAGTGTCCAAACAACAGAGCTGTAAACATAGGCTAGCTGACTGCATTATACAGCCTTTTCATTGTGCGATCTCGTGACTTGTAGAGTTCGTAATTACAATGCAGAATACATCCATCCATGGCGCATCAAATCCTCTGTAAATATTTGGAAAGTCTAATCTAACTCTAAATGGTCCTGAGTGCTTCGGGCCTTCAGCACAAGTCGTTGAATAGTAAGTATTTTTGGCCATAAATGAGCAAAAATAAACTTGCTAAATGGTCATATATAGAGCAATATCAGTGTTGATATATCTTTTAGGAATGATGGCACCATCGTACGTTCCCACTTACGCACAACCTGGATGGGCCATGCCACAACCGATTAACACCAATGACCCATTGATGGGCCAAGCGTCCCCTCAATATACGGCGACTCTGCAGGTCACCTCAGCTCAAGCTCAGCCGACTGATGAGAGGAAATTCTGAAGACCAGTTCGATGGATCGATTCAACAGAACATATTTACTACAAATTAATTATAAACGTTTAAACTGATTTATTGCTACATAATTTTATTACACAGTGCAATTATTTTCTGTTTACACATGCAGGTGGAGGAATTGCTCTGTTTATTAGGAAGGAGTTTCAATTTCACATTTTTGAACCAACCAACAATTGTTTAACCCATACTACATATGAAAGCCTATTTATCTGTATACCTCAAAGTAAAGGGACTGATTTAATCGTTGGAGTTATCTACAGACCACCTGGCACTAACTTAACATTATTTAATGATGAATTTAATGTACTTTTAGCTGAAATAACTAATAGTAAAAAAGATATAATTCTGGCAGGTGACTTTAATATTGACTTACTAAAAGCTGAAGAACATGAACCAACTAAAATGTTTTATAATTATTTGACGTCTTATCGAATACTTCCCACTATACTTAAGCCAACTAGGATTACTGATCTCACATCATCGCTTATAGATAATATATTTACTAATAAATGGAATAAAGTTAACACCTCCTCAATTATAGTTACTGGCACATGTATATCAGATCAATTATGATCAGACTTAATCTTAACATGCCAAAATGCAATAAAATGGAGACACTGAATCAACGGAAAACTGGGAAGCAAGAAATGGAATATTTCCACCCTTTGCTTAGTGGAATTAACAGGACTGAAATAACTGCGGCTTGTGCAAATGAGGATGCCAATATGGCTTATAATAATTTTATTGTGAATTACAAAAATGCATATAATAAAGCTTTCCCCTTATACTCCCCACCAAAAGTAGAAAACGCCAAAATAATCAACCCTGGATAACCAGTGGTCTCTTGAACTCCTGTAAGAAAAAAACAAATTATATCCTAAATTTATAAGACAGCCTAATGAAACTAACAGGAAAAATTTCATAATATACAGGAATAAATTTAAGACAATGAAAAAGAAAGCCGAGTTACTTTATTATGAAATCGAATTTCAAAAATATAATAATAATCTAAAAAAACAGTGGCAAATTATGAGATCAATACTCAAAACAGATAATGAAAGTTCTAGAATTGATCTAGTGGACTCTAATGGGGTAATAATAGATGATGATGAGACAACAGCCAATAAGTTTAATAGTTATTTTACTAGTATTCCACAAAACTTAGCTGAAAAATCCCATCCTCACCAAACTCCTATAAAATAAATATATGAAAACCCCACGCGATAACTCCTTGGCGCTGTATTTAACCAACCCTGAGGAAATTATTAATATATCTGATGCCATTAAACCTACTCATAGCTCAGGGCTTGACGGTATTGACCCAATGATAGCTCTACCACTTATTAAATCCATCGCTCAGCCACTTTCTGAAATTATTAACTGCTCTTTCTCAACAGGTGTAGTTCCATATGAACTTAAATTGGCAAAAATTGTGCCTATCTTCAAACAAGGGAATAAGGAAGCCCTTACTAATTATAGACCCATCTAAGTTCTGCCTGTATTTAGTAAAATATTGGAAAAAATTATGTATGAAAGACTTAATAACCGCCTCATCAAAATGATATCCTCTATTCTATGCAGCATGGGCTTAGGTCTGGCCACTCGACTGCTATGTCACTCATAAATCTGCAAGAGCAAATCACAACAGCAATTGATAATAATGAATTTTCAGTAGGCAGCTTCATAGACCTGGCAAAAGCCTTTGATACGGTGGACCATGGTATATTGTTAACAAACTCCAACATTATGGAATAAGAGGGGTCACCCATCAATGGTTCGATAGTTACCTAACGAACAGAAATCAGCAAGTTATCTGCAACGGAATTTTATCTAAATTTCAACAGGTTAAATATGGTGTACCGCAAGGTTCTAATCTAGGTCTTCTCTTATTTCTTATATATATAAATGACCTCCCTAATACTTCAACTATTCTCAATTTTATTATATTTGCTGATGACACTAATGTATTCTATTCTCATAAATCCTTATACGAATTATATCAAATAATTAATCATGAAATCACGTGTGGTTGATTGGTTTAGAATTAACAAATTATCATAAAACATCAATAAAACCAATTTCATACTATTTAGATCTCATAGAAAACTAATACCAGAAATTAGTATCCGGTTACTAATTGATGGAAATGTAATCCCGCAGGTATCTTCCGCCAAATTTCTTGGAGTTTGCATTGACCAACATCTAAACTGTTCAGAGAATATTAAATTAATTTCTATAAAAATTGCAAAAAATGCAGGCATTCTGAATCGATTGGCATCTTACCTACCTCAAAAAGTTCTACTTAGCCTCTATTATTATATCCATATCTGGCCTACGGACCTACGGTAATATTGTCTGGGCTTCCAACTATGTGCATCGCTTACATAAAATTAACATTTTGCAAAAAAGAACGTTTTAAACAATTAGAATAATATCTAGGGTCTTGCCTACTACGCACACTAGTCAGTTCTTTAGTAGATTTAGAATTCTTAGACTTAATCAAATTAATACCATTCAAATAAGTGAGTTTATGTACAGACATGAGCGATTGAGCATAAATTGCTACCCTCGGTGTTTAATGACTATTTTAATATAACATCGGACACTCATACTTACCTTACTAGACAAGTTTAATCTTATAGAGGAATATTTGCACGCACTAATACAAGGTTATTCGCCTTAAGGTCCACAGGACCATCAGTCTGGAACAATATCCCTGTCAGCACTCGTCGCCTGCCTAACTTGAATTTATTTTAAAAAATCCACGCGAGCTCTCTTATTAAATGTGTAATTGTTCAAATTGCTGTGTTGCCCTCGCTTAGTTAAGTTTGTTTTGATTTCTGTGTATTATCTGTTTTTGGTTCTCTGTATACGAACCCTCATTGTCACCACATCATATGGTACTTAGGTAGCCCTAGTTAGTGGGTCCTGTGACCCTTCAGGGCTCTCCGTTTGTTGCCTAAATAACACTAGTGTTGATAGTTGTATTTTGTAATTATGATGGGGAACAATAAAACTTTTTGAATTGAATTGAATTGAATAATTATGTAGGCCTACTTTCTAAACGAGAAAGCACGATCGCCGAAGTGCGTCCTCATCATCCGCACACGGAGCATTGTTTGCCATCTGACAAAATACTCTGTTCAAAATGACATTATTTTAACATCATGAAACTAGCGTAGACATATTTCTTTCTTCCTTATTTTTTCTGTTACGCGCCTATGTACAAGATTCCTTATTTTGTTTAGGTGCACTATAAATGACAGCTTAATAGGCGTAGAGTGGGGCAAAACGCCCCCTTTAACGGTTTTTGCTAAATTACAACGTGAGTAACAGCATTTTAAGCATGAAATTATTGTAAGATCTTGTACTGAATGTCCCAAGTAAAGTAAAATTATGTCCGATAAAATTCCCCAAAAGATTACATTAAAAAATAATAAAATACAGAATGCTTCAAAGGGGGCGTTTTGCCCCTCACCTGGGGCAAAACGCCTCCCGTGATCTGACCCCCCCGCTACCTGAAAAGTCGATGCACATAATCAACTGCAATCACTGCATTGATGCAACAATAACTATAAGAAGTAAAGATCTCTAGAATTTTTTTAAAAGAGGTCATCAAAAAATAATTAAATAAAAAATGCGCTTTGCTCCAGGTGAGGGGGGTGTTTTACCCCATGTCAACATTTTCCATAAAGGGGGGGGCGTTTTGTGCACCCTAATTTGATATATGGCATACTTTAAACCTATATTTTTATTATTGGCTATGTCTAGCATTTTGACACCATTATTGATACAGAATTGGCGCCCAACTCTTACAATGAAACACGAAAAAATCAATTTTTCTCAAAACAAAAATAAGCAAACCATTGAAAGATAAATGACTGACAATTATCTCAATAGGGTACAACTAAGAAACCCCAGAACCTTAAAATAGGTCACTACATGGCACAGGGAGGACAGGGCCGGGAGGGGGCGTTTTGCCCCGCGGGGGCGTTTTGCCCCGCGGGGGCGTTTTGCCCCACTCTACCTCTAATAGTAATAGTACGTTAATAATAATAATAATAATAATAATAATAATAATAATAATAATAATAATAATAATAATAATAATAATAATAATAATAATAAGAATAATAATAATAATAATAATAATGACGGAGATCAGTCCTCACAAGCGAGCGGAGCCGGAGCCCGGACGCTGAGAAATGAGTCTCAGTGAGGTTGTCGCGTAGATACTCAGGCGCAGTTCCGCGAAGTTATTTAAAAACAAGCAGACAGAGCTTGAACTCGATGCGGAACGGAACAGGCAGCCAATGGAGGACATCGCGGAGGCGCGGCGTGACGTGGCCGTACTTCCTTCTATAATTGCAGGTGAGTCTCCACGCGGCTTATAGGCCTATAGACCTAAAGTGCATGAAAGGAATCGATTCAGAAGAAATATTGACCAAGCAATGCAGTAGACCTAGAGCATGACTTGAGAATAAGCTTAGTTTTAACCACTTTGAAGCCACTATGAATCGATGAGATGTGAAGTCGAGCTACCTCTTAGAAAGGAACAACTTGTTGAAATAAGGATATAGGCCAAGTATAAAAAGGCGAGGTAGGGATTTGAAATCTTTATTTCTATCCAAATGAAGCCAGAGTTCGAGTGATCTTTCGTCGGTAACATATACACACTCACCAGCAATCCAAACGCTGGGCACCACCTTTAACAGTAACACGATGTGACAAAACTGACAATCCTAATTATACCGATTACTCATGGTGGGTATCGAAAAGAACATTTGGGCAGTTACTGTAGTTAACTATAGCCTCAATCAAATTAGATAGGTGCTAACAAAACACAGACCACAGTCATTTGTAATATACTTCTATACACGATACACTGCGCAAGAAGACAACTTGCAATTATATGCCTCAGGATCGAATACGAAAATATGGTACAGCTCCAACCAACCAACTAACAAATCGATGAATCAATCGATGAATCAATCAATCAATCAACTAATCAACAACCAATAGATCAACCGACTAATCAACCAACCAACAATAGACCCAACCAATCAACTAACAAAAGCAGCCAATCAAACAACAAACCAGCCAATCAACAAAACAACCAATCTATGAATGAATCAATGAATCAATCAAAACCAATCAGCAACCAATCTATCAATCATTCTATCAATCAATCAACCCCTCAACAAATCACAAACCAACAAACCAATCAACTAACCAATCTATCAATCAGTCAATCAACATCAACCAATCAATCAACCCCTCAGCAAATCAACAATGGCGCATTTTTATGTTGGAAGGTCTATCGACATCAGTGTGTGACGGAAGCATTGTTGCTTTCAGCAAAATGACAAATTTACAATTTCCGGATCTTTGAAACAATAAAATGCGATTACACCTGGCGTACATGGTTCCAGTTGCAGTCCATGGCCGAGCGTCTTAAACTTTAATCTGCATTTATCAACTCGAAAATTAGTTTCTATAACTATAGTGTATTGCGCAGTAACGGCCTAACGGCGAAAATGTAGAAAACGACAGTTTTTTGTCAAGTAAAAGTGTTTTTCGAAAATGTCCAGCTAAATAATGTACCCCTGCTTTTCCCCATACTCATAGCTTATAGTAGGGCCTACTTCTTGAGCTGTTTTGATGGGTAAAACAGGATGAATCTATACTAAAATTTCCAATTACGGCATACGATTAGAGTAGTAATAATTATCTTCGTTTATTATGTCACACTGACACACCACAGTATGATTACAATTCATAGTATGAACGGTGCAGAACGGACGATCATAAGTTATTACAGGAGTCGAATTTAACTGTTTGACAGTAATGTAAGTCGTCCATCACGTCTTACCTCCGCCATCTGGCGAATGAAAGGTTGAGTAGACCTTTGGGAGGGTTGCGGGAAGCGATCCCTTGTCCGTGCTGGTCTTCTGCTCTTCGTGCCAGAGTATTATCATTACCCTAAACCCTCAACCCTCTCCCCAGTTGCCGTGTATAGCTAGGTTCAGTAGGAGGAGTAAGTGGAACAGACCTATCGAAATACTTTCACCATGGCGTAGATTTTAACCTCTGACCTCTCTACTAACAGTCCAGCAACCGAACCATTAGACTTTGGTAGACCCCATGTGAGGCAAGAGGATGCTGAGGATCACACAAAATAGGCAACCAGCTGCAAAGGGCGGAAGTGGAGAAACAACACTACACGTAATAATAATTATAGACGTCTTACTATTGTGTCATTTCTATTGCTTCTCCAAGGCTGCACGCTGGCTGACCACTCACCTAGCAACTGTATACACGTACGCTGTAAACCTGTTCAGGTATCCAAGTAGGCCATGCATCGTAAACTTACTAGTGCTAGGCCTACAATTTACCGCAGGCCAATAGCCATTGGCTACGTCTCGAGCGGTCGATGTAGCGCTGGTTTACCACAACTTCAGAAATGGCAACTATTGGTCTAGCACGTGAAGGGACAACTTTCTGTTAGAACTGCAGTTCGATTGTTTCAGCAAACATTTCCAATTTTATTATCAACAAATCATTCACTTCTTTTCACCGTAACTTACTCGCGTACTGGGTTTATAGTCCTTTCTATTTATTACCAGTCAGCCACTTGCACGTTTACCTGAAGATCTTCGTCTGTGTTTTCCACTCAACTCTTGCCTCTGTGTGAATTTAACAACAGTAAAATACCAGCAGATCTAATTAATATACCTGCATCATTCAGTCCTCGTCTAATCGAAACCATTGCCATCCTGCTGCTGATGTATATGGCCTACTAATGAGCACAAAGTTACGCTCTCAAACTTGGCACTCCACTCGATGCTGGTAGAATTCGCCGCGTTTAGATATTCCTGACTCCACAAGGTTCGTCGACCAGGTTGGAACACTCATCGGGTGGCGACGAAGACCTATTCGTAGTGGGAGGGTGAAGATCTTTCTGTTGAAAACGGTTGTTAATCACTACAAAATATTACGAAGGTTGATGCAAAAGACAAGTACACGTAGTCTTGTCTATTCTAAGATGAGATGTTTTGTGCCAAATTGCTGTCATGTTTTATGCAAGGTAAATAGGTTGTTAAACTGATATAGAAAGTGAAGCGTTGGGGTCTTACTGGCTAGTAGCTGAATGTTACTAGCAATTATTTGCGTCCACAGTAGTGTTACGAATCTTTAGACAATATTTGAATCTTATAATTTGGCAGAAGGCTTGTGAAGTTATCCATACAATTAGCTATTAACTGTCCCTCACCTCATTAGGCACCGATTCAAACAGGATGTACCGATTCAAACAGGATGTACCGATTCAAACCGGATGTTTGAGTCGGTGTACACTTCGCACTTAGCATAAATATGCCACTTTAAATGCGCTTCATTGCCATAATATTCGAGGAAGTTCGCTGAGTAAATATTGGCACATCAAGCATTCAAAGGGTCCTATAGGTACATGTATGTAAAGTATCGTTTATTGCATAACAAGGCAACGCCATAGGGCGTATATAATTATCGGCTCTGCTGTTCAAAAGCTAATATACGCAGAGCTTTAGCTTCAGATTCATGCAAAGGTATACTTATGAGATTCAGATACGCGAGTTTACACAGAAGTTTTACCATTGTAAATGTTATTTAAATTCAAGTATTTGTGTATGGTTATTACATGTAGAATTACTAGTAAATTACTAGTGACGATTGTTAGTGGTAAATTGTGATCAGACGCAAGAAAGGCACGAAAGAAATCGCCTTTGAAATCTCACTTAATTATGGAGAGAGTCTGCTGAGGCTTTATGTGTTATTTGTTTATAATTTTATTTAGGCTAGATATAATTTATCTCGACTGAAAGTGAAATTGTATAAATTTGCTTATGCAGTAATCGATTTTTGGTTCATCTGTAAAAAAAACAAATTAAGCAGACAAATTTAAAAGCAGCAAATCAGGATTTGTGTTTGGATCTGGAGTTTCGTCAGAAACTGAGATGGAGTTATGCGAACTAAGGATATTCAGGAAAGACGCGAACAGGACTGTTTTAGAGAATCATCAATATAATTATATAGACCTATATATACAGGCGAAAAGCACCAACACAACGGTTACGATGGGAGAAAAATCTGATTGCAAGCTAGAGGAAACAGACTCTCCGAAGAACTTTCAGAGTGGATTAAATTTATGAATTTAACTGCAATTATGAATTCATTTAGCGCCACTTCAGAGAATCTATCCAGATCTTTAGTATCAGCATGAAATCGATGTAATCAATGACGCCATTGTTCTGTAATTAACTCGGACCAGAATTAAAAAGCGCCAACTTTAGGAATGTGTAGTCTTATTGAACTTAGAATTCAAGCTTTCGCAACCTTTGGGAATGAGAAATGCGTATGTAAGTCAAAATGCTGATATATTTCTCCAGGTTAAGACACAGTTGAGCAACAGTTTTATATTAGTGGTCAATATGGTGTGGCTTATAAAGGGTGCTGTCTGGCATTCAAAGCAAAACATCTGCGCCATACCACCAATGCTCTGCTGTACAGGGTAATGACCCTACACGTGCTTTGCATAGGCTGATGCAACAAAGTACAAGGAAGTGTTTCGGATGGGTGTCGGTGCCACCGATCGCTCCAAGACATTCTCTCAGTATAGATTTTATTCATAGAGCATTCATGTGAGACGTCCAATTTGAAGTCAATCGATTGCTGAGTTTGATGTTTTGTAAGGAGGCTAAGCTGCATAGTGGTAGCACTAAAGTCATCGAGGAGTCAGATGGGTAGCACAATATAATCTACAGCGCTTATGAGAAATAGATATATTTAAGAGGCACTATGTCAATCTCAAATATACGTATGCACACATACTGTAACACACATACATACACAATTTATGCATACTAAATACGAAATATGCACACGTGTATAATAATTTTACACACGCATGCATTCACGTATATATATTCTTGCACGTGCATACATGTGTACAGTTTTCAATGTTGCATGTATACATGTATGTATGCATGTATGTATGCATGTATGTATGTACGTATATATGTATGCATGTGTGCATGTATGTATGTATGTATAGGGTGTCTCTTAGCATATAGTAAAAATATAGGTTTTCTATTTCTCTCGCTCTCACCCCTCCAAGTTGTTAGGTTCATAGAAATAAAATTTTATAAAAAATTTCATTAAAATCGGATAATATTTAGAGGTGGCCCTCGAGCCGTGTAGTTTAGAAAATTAATGATACTTTGTACACTGGGAAGTATATAATGCTACATGATAATTAATTGCCAGTTGTAGTACTAATCATTTGTATAGCTTATCTAGCAAATTCTCTACTATCGACCTGTATATATAGGGTCTTTATATGAGGTATATATACCCTATATAATTATGTGTGTTAAAATTAATGACTAATTTCCCGGAATATGTTGCCATAAAAGTCTTTTCGCTGCAGTCCAGAAATTTACGTCGATGGTCGGAGACAACTTGAAGGAGGAATTCTAGTTGCTCCTCTCTGGCAATCAACTTCTTAATGAGGGCCACGCCCAGTGTTATTTCTATTAACTGTAACTGAAATAGCAAAATAACTGAAAAATGTCTTGCAGTTAACTGTAACTGTAACTGAAACTGAAAAACTAAAAACAATAACTGAAACTGAAAATTTTGATTTCAGTTAACTGTAACTATAATTTAACTGAAAAATCATAAATTAGATAACTATAACTGTAACTGTAACTGAAAAACCATAACTGAAATAACACTGGCCACGCCTCGCTTAGCCCTGTCATTGACGACTGCCAACCCGCTGATGATGCGCAATTCCTCGGAATGTTTCCTCTTCATCGCATTCAGACGAATCCATGGCAAGGAAAGTCTGAGGAAGGCCAACTATAGAAGAGTGTTTATCGCGCAGAACTACTCCAGGCCCCGGTGCCCATCATGCAGCAGATTTAACTTTTGGTCACTTTGGTGGATGTCACTGGGTGATCCGGGGCTGGGTAGTCCATGGTGGCTAACATCAGTCTCTTCATCTCCACAGACACTCTGGAATCAAAAAGAACCAGTCTGACCAGCTCCTCAGAAAAGTACCATAGATGAAGTCCAAGCTTTTTGCTTGTTGTGCAGAAAATGGCTTCATGTGGGTATTTTAGGAGTTTAATCATGAGTCGGAAGTCATTCAGAGGTGCTTCATCTCCGATTGGGGCAGTTATCCAGGTGGATGATAACTGCAAAAGTTGCCCGATCACGAATTCCTCTCTTCTCTGAAGCAGTCATTTGGAACTGGTCACGAAAGAGCCACATTTTAGTCGCATGTATAACCTTGGTCATCCATCTGGCACAATGCATGGTGCCTGGCACCTGCAAATGAACACGTCATGCTTCCAACATCGCTTATATAGAAGAACTTCAGGGTCAGTAGATGCACCACTTGTCACTTCGAATGTCTCCCAACCCACTGGCTCTGCCATATGATTGTGACATGCCAAGAAGAGCAAATCTCTTCCAAGTATAATCGCGCAAGCACCAGAAATGCCATTGTCAGCCTTTGGCAGGACAGTATTTGTGTCAAAGCACAACCCCGCAACACGATCCATAATGCCCCATTCCTCCAAAAATATGATGACGTCAGTAGCTTGGGCATCGGTAGTTCAGGCTGGAAGTCTCGGAACACCGAGTAGCTGCTTCACTCCAACACCTGATATAAGAATTGGAAGACGATCGATATGCTCTGTGGAAGTTAGATCTTCCATTAGCTTCCCATCCCAATGTGTTGTCAACTGTCAAATGTACAGTGACAGTGAACTCTGATTTTAGCTTGTTTGACTTGGTGGAATGAAGTTTGGTCATGAGCAATGAATTGTACTCAGTAATGTTCTGCCAAAGGCTAGATGCAACTTCACTGACAATGAAGGTGGCACTTCTGGATGAGACGCTGGTTCTGTCGAGTGCTAGACATTATTATGTTTAACCGTTCTCTCTTTGGGGATGGGTCATCGCCGGAAGCACAAGAAGGATGGTAATCTTCCTTCTCTTCTGCAGTACTAGATGATGATGATGATGATGATGATGATGATGATGATGATGATGATGATGATGATGATGATGATGAAGAAGTAGTAGCCTGCTTCGCTCCTTCTTTAGATTGAAATTGGCAAATTAATAGGACAATCTGTCCCTCGCTTAATGATTCGAACTATGTAGCATAATAATAAACAATAGGCCTACATTGCTAAAACTTTGACATCAAAGGGCCACCTCTAAATGTCATCCGATTTCCACCAAATGTTTTGTAAAATTGTTTTTCCATGAACCTAACAACTTGAAAGGGTGAGAGATTAAAATTTTAAACTTTCATTTTTAAGAGACACCCTAATATATATGCAAAAGACACTTAAAATACCGTCTTTGAGTACCTTGCGAATGCAATACATGCATGAGGCAACTGATTAAGCAAGTGGGTGTTAACACTTAGCTGCCCCACCATGTATGTATGTATGTATGTGTATTTGTCAGTTTATATACCGCCGTACAAGATCCTCATTGTGTGTCAACACAAGATGCCAACCATGCATCTTGCATTGCATGGTATGGCATGGTATTTGGCGAATGCTTTGTGGTTCATGTAAGGCAACTGTTTAGTTCAAGACAAGGAAGGAAATGCAGCAGCAACAGCAGATGATAATTTCTGGCGTGGATCCGGTCCCTTCTGGATCAGCAATGGTCTACATGTCCGCTCCGATCAGATCCAAGATGTACGACCGTTACCAGAATAAGCAATCGATGGGACTCGGAATCACTCAGATCATCATTGGAATTCTCTGCATCATCTACAACGGCGTCTGTATTGGAGTGTCGAATACTACTTACGACAACAGTGGACTGGCCTATATTGGTCATGGCATTTGGTGTGGCATCCTGGTAGGTCTTGATTTTTTTAAACCAGAAGTTAAGACCCTTTTGGTTTTAAATTCGACTAATGAAATTCGGTATAAATTAGCTAATAGGGCCAACACTTAAAACTACTAGAATTAGTGGCCCAGTCTGTAGTGCTTCATCTGGGAATTATCCTATTCTTCATCTTGGAAAGCAGTACATGTATTCATTCAGTATAATTTGGCAACCTCCTATTATAATCAATTCGTTCACTCCACCTGCTAGAGTACTTTCCTAAACTTCGTAATGCATATGTACATCAAACCCGTCTTCTCTTTAGTAACAATCCAACATAGATGAACAGCTCACATGGACGTGGTACCTTTGACCTCCTGCATTGAACTCGTGCCTTTTAATTCATTTCCACATTTTAAAATTTTCCATGAATTCTTTCCACTGCTTAAATTTTTGGTCTGTCTGTCTGTCTAAACTTACAATAATTGGCAACGTCAATGCCCAAATCGATACAAGAAACCCTGGCTCTCCACTCTGGCTTCAATCTTCTGCAGCACGTTTCCTTCCGAACGTTATTTCCATTTTCTAATCTTGTTTCTATATTGTTGCTCATGTGACTGTGAGAGGTTGATTAAAAGGTAAAGTCCAGGTGTGGACGAAACAATGAACGCCGAGACGCTTTGCAACTATTTTCCAAGATTACAGTTCTTAAGTAGAATTACATAGCCCTGTAGCTCTGAGTTTTCTTTGCCTATCTGTTAATCATACTTCTTTGCTTTCATTTGGAAGTTTATAATAACCGGAGGTTTCGGAGTAGGAGCTGCAATCAAGAAGACCAAGTGCCTGGTACGTATATATTGGTCTACATCATACGATAACGTAAGACGTTTACAAAACATATAATTATGGCTTTAGTGATGCGCACTATTCCTCTTAGTAAAGTTCACATGTTATTTATAGCAAACTGCAATGATTGTGACATAATTATCATGTCGGTAATTAAGATGTCTTTCAATGAGTCATTTCAGCATTTTATGGCTAACCTCAGTCATCAGATCTTTCGCCATTAAAAATAATTGGTTTTGAACTTCAATCGCAGAATAAGTTATGCACGATCGTTCGCTTCATTTGTACGGAAATGAACTGTGCTTAATCGTTGCATTTTAGATTGTGACTTTTATGGTCATGTGCATCATTTCGGCAATAATTACCATTGCTCTATTGACCATTGGAATTCTTGGAGCCAGCTTAGCTACAGATTATTGCCGTTACAACTACAACTACGGCTATGACTATAATGGCTATCCCTATTATAACCGACCTTGCAGAAACATGGTAGGAATCTTTTCTGTGTGCATTACTCCACATATCCATGCATCTAATGCGTAATACGCGTGCGTATGTACGTGATGCAGTTGATAATAATAATAATAATAATAATAATAATAATAATAATAATAATAATAATAATAATAATAATAATAATAATAATAATAATAATAATAATAATAATAATAATAATAATAATAATAATAATAATAATAATAATAATAATAATAATAATAATAATAATAATAATAATAATAATAATAATAATAATAATAATAATAATAATAATAAATAATAATAATAGTCTAATAATAATAATAATAATTTATTACAGAGTTGGGCCGCCATTTGACACATGTGACGGACGAAGTCAGAGAGACGACCTTTCTCTTTCAAAGACTTTCGCTGACAATTCAGGGCTTTAACGCTGTGGCCTTCGCCGGTTCTTTTGGTGACCCTAAGCCCGAGATGGAAGAGGGGTAGCCCTTCCAGTTACATTAAATTTATAATAATAATAATAATAATAATAATAATAATAATAATAATAATAATAATAATAATAATAATAATAATAATAATAATAATAATAATAATAATAATAATAATAATAATAACAATAATAATAATAATAACAATAATATGAGGGATCCTGTATACCTCGGGGCAAAAATAATAATAATAATAACAACAATAATAATAACAATAATAATAATAATAAATAATAGTAATAATAACAATAATAATAACAATAATAATAATAATAATAATAATAATAATAATAATAACTAATAATAATAATAATAATAATAATAATAATAATAATAATAATAATAATAATAATAATAATAATAATAATAATAATAATAATAATAATAATAATAATAATAATAATAATAGAGATTTGAGTTCTGTAGTTCGTAAGCAGTCGATGACTCGAAGCAACGATTCAGAAGCATTTCGAGGAGCAGGGATAAATCACTGAAGATGGGCCTGTGTGAAAAGTTCAGTTTTTAGATGTTTCTTGAAGACAGCGAGGGCTGTAGAATTTCTATTGCTTGTATGTAAGTATGTTTGCATGTATGCATTTATGCATGCAAGTATAAGCGCTTTGAAGAGGTTCTTAAAATGCGCCTTTTAACTATATATATATATATATATATATATATATATTTCATTTATATATATATATATATATATATATAATATATATATATATATGGTGGGAAACGATTAACAATTTTAATCGAAATTAATCGCACGATTACAATTTTTAATAACTCGATCAATTTTTAATCGCATGTCACAATAGATAACAAGTACAACTACTCTACCGACTCTGAGTAGTTACGTTGAATATGTGCTGTATAAATGCTTGCAGTCAATAGACAAAATGCAAACATGTTTTAACTACTTGCCGGTACTTTTGAGCTTTTACTTTAAAGTTTAAACTTAAAGTTTTTACTTTGTAAAGTTTGTAATAGTTTTCACTGTTAGTCTTTGTACTAGTTAATGTTGTAAACTTTATTTTCCATTTAGCCAGTTGCTCAAACACACTAATGTATTGACGCAATGACAATAGCTTTAACTGCGTTAAATATTTAATCGCGTTAATTAATTAACGCATTAATCGCGTTAATAACGCGTTAAATGCCCAGTCCTAATATATATATATATATATATATATATATATACATCACATATATAGGCACTCAAGCCAATGCATTCATGTCCGCGCTGTAGTCGGGAGCGCCTCTGAGTAGAAATCTTGAAGGGGCGCTATTACAAGTGCTCATACTGTCATACATACATACACAACACATGGGCCTACAGTTATATAAGTACATTTATATAGACATACATGCATGCCATACATACATACATACATACATACATACATACATACATACATACATACATGAATACATACACATACAAACATACACGTTCATGCATGGACATAAATGCAAACACATAAGTTTACATACGAACAGAAACGTGCATAATACACACATACATGCATACATACCTAAATTGTATGCATGTATAAACAACGATAAACAAATACCTCCACGTATGTATACATAAATAAATGCATGAATATAAGTATACGCGGTGCTGAATGTCTTCTAAGAGCCTGGTATTCAACTATGTTTTCTTTGTGTGTAGAGTGGCTATGACACAATTGTGGCCATGGAAGCATTGATGGCCATCTTGGGATTCATCGCAGGCATTATGTCCATCTGGGGATCGGTCCTCTGTTGTGGCTCTGGAGTCTGTTGCTGCTCTCATTCAACCCCGTTCGTAAGTAGACACGTAATATACAGATGACATACGATTGACCTCTTGGCTGCGTCGCCATTTTCTATCATTTTGGGGTCGTCCATTAATTATGTCAACAAAATAGGGGGTGAGAGGGTTTGGAAAAGTTTGACAGTTGTTGACAATGGGGGAGGAACGGGGTTCGGTACAATTTGACGTCAACAAAATAATGTTTTTCCAATAAATCAACACAGACCCTTCAAAATGGTAGCGAAAACATTAAGTAATGCTAAAAATGTATAAACTGCTTAATGTTTAATACTATACTAAAAAGCTGGTAGTAAACTAAACTCATATATTTTTGAAATTCTATATTGCATTTTTTAGTGTAAAAATTTGAAAAAATGATTCTACATGTATTGAGCCATTGTGTTTCTTTTTTGTAGGGGGTTCTGGCATTGTTGACATAATTTTTTAGGGGTCCGTCAATGTTTGACAGTTGTTGACAAGGGAGCGGGAGGGGGTCAAAAACTGACTAAAATTTTTTCACATAATTAATGGCCGACCCATTTCCTCCGTTGACCCCCGAATAACATTTCTGCACTAACCAAAGTGCAGAATAATTTCACATGCCAGGATTGAATTCACGGATAAACGTCCTTTTCGGTCAATTGCGTGCAGTTCTGGAAAGAGCTTTATACATTGAAAAATGGCCTTAACTAACAGCGAGCAGGCCTATAGACGCCTGCTACATACGGTATATATGCTGAAGCATTAATTATATGCATATGTGTGTTTCGTAGGCTGTTGTATGCAAACGTCTTACTTCTACTTGAACATAATGAAAGGCTATGATTTGAATATCCACTTTCAACTTTAATGTTCATATTCACTTTCTATTGACGTTCCTGTTCCAATCCGTTAATTTTCAAATCCACTTTCTAAAGATATTATTGTTCAAATCCACTTTCTATAGATGTTAATGTTCAAATCCGCTTTTGTCTAATGTTCAAATCCTTTTAAGATTGGACAACAGCCTGGTTACTTCCAGAACAACGGGCAGACTGTCTACGTGAACCAGTCGCAAGCAGGACAGAACCCCTACCTACCACAGTCCCATGCATACTCGCAAGGTACGCCCGTGATTTAATAGGCCTATACAACTTCACTGTCTATTGATCAAACCTATTCGAACACAGAAACGTTCGGACTAAGCAGTTGAGAAGGTTACTGTGAAACTCAAAATGATATGTAGAAAGTCGACTGTGGTATACATAAATATACATACATGTACATAAATTGATTCGATGTATGTGTGTAAAAAAACTGTATGTATGTATATATGCATGTATGTATTTATGTATCAATCAATCAATCAATCAAAATGTTTATTTTGCAACCAACCAAACAGAATAATCAGGTTTACATATATCGTTGCCACTCGGCTACAAAAAGTATGTATGTATGTATGTATCTAGCCAGTTTAAAACCAATTTTCAAGATCCTCGCAAAATCGATAAACATGACAGTCTAAGAGATCCAAAAAGATGTGATTTATTATAAGTTGAACAGGTGACCTTAAATATATCTGAAGTATGGTGTGGCCACGTATACATTGACCGTGGGCTGCAGTGCTCTTCATGGGCGTCTCTTTGAGGCTGTTGCGCTAAGTTCGCATGTGCGATCTACTCACTGAACCAGAACCTCCCCCAGGTGTTGTAGCTGTTGTCTCTGGAATAGGTGCCTAGCAATCTTTGACAACAATTTTCGTGTTTGTCTGTAATCATTCATGTCATCAACTATTTTATGGCAGCCTTGTGACGTGTGGTCATACAAAAGAGCCAATGACGTGTCCACACACCAGAACTGTAAAAATCTGGTTGCATTGCACAGTATTTTCATTATGCGATTTCGTGACTTCTAAAGAGTGCGTAATTATACTGGAGAATATAATACGTCCAGCATCAAACTCTCTGTAAATCTTTGGAAAGTCTGAGCTAACTTGGAAATGGTCCTTAGTGTATACATGTAACTTATGTTGGTATGTTCGGTGTGCGCCCAGAATGTTCACACTTATAGAAATCGGCGCCTCTCTTTCTCTTGCGCTATGTGATTTCAGTTGCAATTATAAATGCGGTCAATTCTAGAAGTTGAGTCCAATACGACTGAGATCCAACTTCACAAGCACGCCTATACACATGCACTGCTATTAACAGCCTATATATAACATAACATAACATAACATTTTATTCGGTAACCAACTTAATACAAGTCGCAATTACATCATGTTTATTCAATTATTGTTGGTTTACCCAGGAGACCCAAAAGGGGCCGAAGGTCCCGCCAGCCAGGGCCACCTGAGATCACTAGGTTAGAAAGATGCTTCATGGCCATCTGAGTGGTGTAAAAAGAACTGAAACAGTAAATGCTTAACTAACATGAAAATAATTATACATAAACGTGGAAGGAGGTAGGAAAACAAGGTACATACAGTGCAACGACAAGAAAAGTAAATAATAAGTTAGTGCACAATAAGTGCATAATAAGTGCACACTCCCAGGTTAGGATGACTTACTGTAGTGGTATTTCATAGGGGTGTTAAGTTTGACTATAGGGCGGTTTTACACTCCTAGTTGAATGTAGGTTGAAAACTCTCGTTTAAATAGCTGGAGAGATGGCAGAAAGCGAATACTATGGGAATACTATTCCAGGTTCTTGGACCGGCACATTTTATTGATGTAAGTCTAGTATTTGTACGGGCGAAAGGAGTATAGAAGGGGTTAGTATTTCTTGAGCAGCGATTACGAATAAAATTAGGTTGGAAGTAATCTCTATAGGTTAATGTATATATATATATAATCCTGCGGTATATATATATATATATACACATATATAATACAGCATATTTAGTCAAATAATAAGTACTATTGACCATAAATCAGCAAAATAAACTAACTTGCTAAATGGTCATATATAGTGCAATATCAGTGTTGATATCTCTTTTAGGAATGATGGCTCCACCGCCGTACGTTCCCAACTACGCACAACCTGCAGGATGGGCCATGCCTCCACCGATTAACACCAATGACCCATTGAATGGCCAAGCGCCCCCTCAGTATCCGGCGACTCTGCAGGTCACCTCAGGTCAAGCTCAGCCGACTGACGAGAGGAAATTCTGAAGACCAATTCGATAACTGAATCCATGGATCGCTAAAAACAGAACATTATTTACTACAAATTATAAACATTTAAACTGATTTATTGCTATATAATTTTATTACATCATGCAATTGTTTTTGTAGGCATATTATGTACTTTCTAAACGATGGCATTTAATTATGAATTTTGTCACAATTAGTGGCAGGTATACGTGCATGGACCGGCGATAGTTATGCAGAGAATGATCCACAAATAGTTCAGCTCTTTAGACAGGTTGTCAAAAGGCGTATATATAATTGATTTGCTAAGTATATAGGTACTTGCTTGCTTAACCTGAATTGCTTTGAGACGCATCCGATTCACAGTGAATGCTTTAATTCCTCTCTAAGTAGATGAAAGCTTGTATTCGCAATTATAGGAGTCTGCTAATATATTCTTTATGCCGATATACACATTGAGGATATTTGAAATTTTTTGACAGTTATAGTACTTACAGCTGATACTGACGATAGTTTGAAGTATTTGATAACGTCATGGGAACAATTTTAAAACAAACTTACCAAAATAAAATGTGAAATGAAGATTAAACATGAAACCAATTTTCGACCTTATGTTAATGTAGCAAATATAGTCCAAAGTAATTTATATCATATTGGGCATGCATGGGTTGCGGAATTGTTCAGAAGTGCACAAATTCGTAAATGTAGGCCTACCAAAATTAGTGGTTTCATATTTTAAAATAAGCATTGGTGTAACTACACTGTGTCCGGAAAAAGGGACCCCTTTTGGTAATATGAAAATAAACGAGTAAATGTTCATCGATTTTTAAAATTCCAAGACCATTTTAATCCTGATATAATTTGCTAAATACTGGTTAAAGTATGAAAGTTTTTGTTATTTAATAATGACGTCATAATGACGTCATTTTCATCAAAATTCAAGCGTCAAGGACGGCACAAAAATCATCTAAAAGTTTCAATATTATTTTAAACTGTCATTTATCAATTATAAAGTTTAGTTTAATTTAATTTTTATATCTGAATAATATTAGACTACAAGGCGTGCTCAAAGTGTCCGCCTTCGGCCTCAACACAAGCTTCAAGGCGAGCGCCCCATTGGCCAATAGCAGCATTTTCTAACCGTGTTGTTTTTACAATTTGGTATTTCAAGACGTCATTATGACGATATTGTTTTAACTGGGCCGTTCATAAATTACAGTTTTGTTGATAATTATGTCAGGATTAAAATGGTCTTGGAATTTTAAAAATCGATGAACATTTACTAGTCTTTATTCGTATTACCATAAGGGTCCCATTTTTTCCGGACACAGTGTATATTTGCCATTCACTGATTTGTGACAATCAATTGCCAACAGAGACGAGTTGTTTATGTGTCATTTACTCTAGATATTTGTGGGGAAAAAAAGAACTTCCGGGAGATTTTTAAAAGTTGCTGCCTATCTTAAGTAAACCTATTCTTAAACATGTCGTATGTTTTTGAGACTAGGGCCATCGCTACATTCATTCTTTCATTCTGAGAATTTATGTAGGGCCTCTTCAAGAGACCTACTTTCGCATACTCTCAAATAATTCAAGATCCGATTGATTCTGACTCGAAGTCAGACATCGTGAGAAAGGGCATCACGCCGTAGTTCATAGAGAACGATAGCACAGTAGATCAATTCTAGTACAAATAAGAGAGAGCTCTAAACTCTTTATATATACAATGTACCTGATAGCGGTGTGTCTATCTGTTTTTGAACTAATAAAACAATATAATAAAGAAAGAGCGACACCGTGTAAATCGTTGTTCCGAGCGATGAAGTGTTGCGACCAAAGTCTGACCATCCAGATCGTCCATCTTGATTCCGTAGTCCGAGCAGGCGTGCGTCCAGAGAGCAGGTGCTTATACGTCGACGGCCAACCATAAATTTCCTCTGTTCCGGATTAAAACTCCACAGAGCAAAATTTAATGTTTGTGGATAAAATCTCCATCAAAAAGGTTTGGCGGTTTGTTAAATTTCGAAGGTTGTAGATTGTTCCAAAAATGTTTGAGCATAATCGGCAGAAGACAATTAATTATCAACGATGTCCACTGCAGCAATCTATAGGCTATATTTAAGAAGTCGAACAAAACAATTAGCTGCAATTTCAGTGTTTGCAGGTCCGACAGTTAATCCGCTCTCATTAAGTTATTTCCTAGCTTTTTCCTCTGAGAAGATAATTGTCAAACTCTCAATTATCCTTTGCAACAATCAATTCTTTTGAAACAAAGATGGCGTTTTTTCCTTTCCTGGCGCAATCATTGTAAAGCTTAAATATGCAAGCTATTCTTCAGTCCTGTCTTTGCTAAAGTTCAATCCGGTCTTTTCAAAAGTGTTCTCGTATAAAGGTACTATAAATTAGAAGAATCTGAATGTACATACCTCGATCGTTCTTCAATATACATCTTGACTTTGAAGTTGACGTTGCTTCCATGTTGGCTATAGTTGACATTCGATCCGGATTTCATATTTTGATTTACTGAAACCCCCCCCACTTAAAAATTAATATATCATAAGTTTCAAACCAATGAGAAAGTCCAGTTTAAATATGCAAGCTGATGTCCTGTCTTTGATAAAGTTCAATCCTGTCTGTTAAAGCGTTCTAGTATAAAGGTACTATAAAGTAGAAGAATCTGAATTTACATACCTGAATCGTATCTTCACTAAGCTTATGGCCGTCACACTCAGAACGGCTCCGTGACAAATCGGCGTCGACAAAACGGCTTTCACCAAATGGGCTTTGACAAAACGCCCCGAAAAACGGCCCCCGTCAAATGGCCTCGACAAAACGCCCCGTCATTTCGGCCCCCGTCATACCCCCCAGTCATATCGACCCCCGTCATATCGGCCCCCGTCAAATCGGCCCCAGTCAAATCGGCCCCAGTCAAATCGGCCCCAGTCAAATCGCCTCCCAGTCATATCGGCCCCAATCACATCGGCCCATCGCAAAATATCCCGTGTCCCAAGTACGTTTAAGTTGGATTGGTGAATAGAATTCTTTGCGTATATAGAACTCGGATTGGTAAAACCGTAGTTTACGTTGCCAAATTATTTTATGTGGTCAGTTTAAAATGGAAGTTGCATTGCTGAAAATAATTTTGGCGTTAAAATGGAAGTTGGATTTATGAAAAATCATACGTTGCGTAAATAGAAGTTTGGATTAATGATAGTTGTCATTGAAAGCATTTAAATAAGTTAAAATACGCCAGATAATGTTCAGCATTAGACGATGATAAAGTTCAGTCCTTGTCCAGCTGAACCGTCGCCTGAGGCCTCGTTTCAACATAGTTTGTCAGAGTAACCTTAAACGTACTTGGAACATTGGATATTTTGTACGCTTCAGCCGATATGACGACGTCCGATATGCCTGTCACGGATTTGGCGTGCACCGTGTAGGTGACGGCGTCGCGGGTTACGACCAGGAAGATATTGAGAAAGCCACGAAAGACTCTTCGTAGATGAGACCGGAAATATTCTTAAGGCGTCCACGACCCGACAGTCGACGATTAGCGGGCTTCGTGATGACGTGGTATATTGTCGCGCAGCATCCTCTCTGTCCTCGCCCAGACAAGTTTCTTACGGATTTCAAATAGACAACGGAATTGGCGTTTATTCCTAGAGATGAGACATTCCGATGGAATCCGACTATCCAGATCGTCCGTATCTTTAAATTTTGATTTGCTGACGCCCTCCCCATTTCAACATTAATTTATAATAAGTTACAAACGAATGAAAAAGTCCATTTTAAATGTGCAAGCTAATGTTCAGTACGGTTTTTGCTAAAGTTCAATCCTGTCTTTTAAAGTGTTCTCGTGTAAAGGTTCTATAAAGCTGAAGAATCTGAATTTACTAACCTCGAGCAATATGCGTTCATGGCTGTCACGGTCTTGGCGTGTTCCGTGAAGGTGACGGTTGGACGGCGTCACGGGTTACGCTCACCAGGAAGACTTTGAGATCGCCACGAACGGTTCTTCGTAGATGAGACCGGAAATACGCTTTGCGCCATCGCGACCCGCCAGGCAACGAGTGGCGGGCTTCGCGGTGCCCTGGGTGTTGCCACGCAGTACCTTCCGGTGGCTTTTGGCGCCTCCCTTGCCCAGTTCCTTGCCTCCTTTCTCGGCCAGACAGGTTTCTTATGGATTTCAAATAGCGACGGAATAACGTTGTTCTGAGAGGTGAGATATTCCGATGGAACTCCGACTATCCAGATCGTCCGTTTTTATCCATATTGTGATTTCCCGAAAACCCTTCGACTTCAAATTACCATGTGAAACTAATGGAAAAGTTCAGTCTAAATATGCAAGCTAATATTCACTTCTGTCTTTTCAACTGATCGCTAATAAAGTTCAGTTTAAATATGCAAACTAATGTTCAGTCTCGTTGCTAAAGTTCAATCCTGTCATTTAAAGTGTTCGCGTATAAAAGTGCTATAAAGCTGAAGAGTTTGAATTTACTAACCTCTAACGTATCTTCACTATTATAATACGCGTCCATGGCCGTCACGGTCTTGGCGTTGCCCGTGTAGGTTACGGCGTCGCGGATGATCTACTCCAAGAAGACTTTGAGCACGTCGCGGGTCTTCGTAGACGAGACCGGAAATACGCCTCAACGACGCGCCGGGCAACGATTGGCGGGCTTCGCGATGCCCTGATGTTGTGGCGCAGTACCTTCTGGTGGCTTTTGGATTCTCCCTTGCCCAGGTCTTTGCATTCTTTCCTTCGCCAGACAGGTTTCTTATGGATTTCATTCAGCGACGGAATGGCGTTGTTCCGTGAGATGAGGTATTCCGATGGAATCCGACTATCCAGATCCGTCCGTCTTTCTTATATTTTGATTTCCTGAAAACCTCCTTGGACTTCAATTTGCCATAAGAAGCTAATGAAAAAATTCAGTTTAAATATGCAAGCTAATGTTCACACCCGTCGTTGCTAAAGTTCAATCCTGTCTTTTAAAGTGTTCTCATAAAAACTAATAAGGTGCTATAAAGTAGAAGAATCTGGATTAACCAACCTCGAACGTATCTTCACTATACGCGTCCTTGGCCGTCACGGTCTAGGCGTGGTTCGTGTACTACGGCGTGTAGGTGACGGTGTCGCGGGTTACGTTCACCAGGATGACTTTGAAAACGCCACGAACGACTGTACGTAGATGAAACTGGAAGTAAACTTAATTAACGCTTCCACGACCCGCCAGGCGAGGAATGGCAGGCTTCGTAATGTCCTGGGAGTTGTTGCTAAGTACCTTTCGGTGCGGTTTGGCAAGGGGTACTTGGTACCTTGCCCATTTTTTGCCTCTCTTTCCTCGGCCAGAGAGGTTTCGTAAGCATTTCATTCAGCGACGGAATGGCGTTGTGTTGTTCCGAGAGATGAGGTATTCCCATCGAAGTCCGACCATCGAGATCATCCGTCTTTATCCGTATTTTGATTTCTTCAAACCCGCATTCGAGTTCAATTTACCATAAGAAACTAATGAGAAAATTCAGTCTCAATATTCAAGCAAATGTGCACCCCAGTCTTTCAACTGTTCTCTTATAAAGTTCAGTTTAAATACGCAAGATAATGTTCAGTCCTGTCTTTGATAAAGTTCAGTCCTACCCTTTAAGTCTTCTCCTATTCATCGTCGTCACAGAGGACGACCTACCGACCAGCAACGGCTTAACCGCCGACGCAGTGACGCTTCAGCGCGTAGACGACGTCCATGGCCGTCGCGGTTTTGGCGTGATCCGTGTATGTGACGGCATCGCGGATGACGTTCTCCAGGAAGACTTTGAGCACATCGCGGGTCTCTTTGTAGATGAGACCGGAAATACGCTTTGCGCCATCACGACGCGCCAGGCAACGAGTGGAAGCATCGTGATGCCCTGGATGCTATCGTGCAGTACCGCCCGGTGGAGCCTCCCTTGACCCTTTGCCTCCTTTCATCGGCCAGACAGGTTTCTGACGGATTTCATTCAGCGACGGAATGTCGCCGATCCAAGAGATGAGGTATTCCGATCGAAGTCCGAGCATCCAGATCGTCCGTCTTTATCCGTATTTTGATTTAATTTAATCCCCCCCCTTCAACTTAAAATTACCAATGCAAAAATTTTGGTTTAAATGTGCACGCTAGCCTAATGTTCAGTCCTGTCTTTTCTACTGTTCTGTCCTCTCTTTGCTAATATGCAGGCCTGTCTGTGCTAATGTTCAATCCTGTCTTTGCTAATGTTCAGTCCTCTCTTTGCTAAAGCTCAGTCCTCTCCTTGCTAATGCTCAGTGGTATCTTTGCTAATGTTGAGTCCTGTCCTTGCTAATGTTCAATTCTGTCTTTGCTAATGTTCAATCCTGTTTTTGCTAATGTTCAGTCCTGTCTTTTCTACTTTTCTGTCCTCTCTTTGCTAATGTGCAGTCCTGTCTTTTCTACTTTTCTGTCCTCTCCTTGCTAATGTTCAATCCTGTCTTTGCTAATGTTCAATCCTGTCTTTTAAAGTGTTATCTTATTTAAATTTAAAATTTTATTTTGAATTTAAATACCTCGTATCTTCACTTCACATCTTCAGTTTGAAGCTGGCTTTTCTTTCGTGCTGACCATGCAGGCTAAAGACGGCGCTTGGCATTTTTGTAATTTTGGAAGACATTCTACTTCAACACGACTTTTCTTCTAGGGTATGATCTCTGTAGAGGTTAACTCTGAAACAGTTGATTGAAAATTGTCAGTATTTTAGTTGCCGGAAGTTTGGGGAATCCTATTGTTCTTCTTCTTAACCCCTCAGCGAAGTAATTGCAGAGATGTCGGGGTCAGGGTTGACCCCCTCCCTCAGCTTATTCCTTGCATCAATGGTCCGCCTCTTAGGGCATGAAATGTTGAAAATTTTTATTTCTTGACTTAAAGCTGGCTTGTATGGTGCTTTTTGCAAAGCCACAGGACTACCATTGAAAATTAGATTCAAAACATGGTTCAACATTTTTGTAAACTAAAGCGTAGGAGTTCTGTATTACGTGCTCTACTTTTTCCATTCATCCATTAAGATGTGTGAACAGTTCAATTCTTTTTTGCCCGATGTATAAATGATTCCTCGGGACTTAAAATGGCTCCGTGGAATTGCTGCTCTGTGTTCGCTTAGACTCGTCAAGTTCTGTTAATTAAGGAGACAGTGCTTCGAAAGGACACTGCATTAATTGTTGGATCATAGCTGAGCGCCGTTGGAAAAGATTACACATTTCTCTAAAGTCTCCAGGTACATGGGTAAGTACAAAGAAGGCGTCCAAAGTTCGTGATGAAAGTGAGGTCAACGTGTGCGGGTCTAGGTATGATTTTGGGTCTGTTCCTCTCTAGCGGCCCAGAAATCGGAGGCCTTATAGACTTCTGAAGTCATGGACGGAGATACTCTAAGAATATATACATCGTTCCCTTGCAAAGCCGTTTCCACTTGATCAGCTCCATTCTAATTATAATTGGATGTGGAGCAGGTGTAGAAATTTATAACAGAGATCCGTATAAAAGAAGCATCGCCATGCACGTCGCCTCAACTCAGCTTATGAGATTCCGGCTTTTCAGCGGAGATCGAGTGGGCGTCGTGTTTGGATGTCGCAGTCTAATCCGGGACATTCTGCTGGCTGAGGAGACGGGGATGGAAAAGGATATCAGATCCTTAGAGTTCCTCTGGATTAAAGTGTAGCTGGCAAGTGGAACCATGTTCTTGGGGTCTTGTACCACCCACCCAGGCCTATGCATGCATGATACTAGGGTACTACATGATCGCTTGGAGCATACAGTGGAGGTCTTGATGCAGATCGACTCGAGCGCGCTCAAAGTCCTTGGTTGGGACACAAACAGACGTCGAACGACAGATCGCAGAAACATTGGCCTGTTCCCCTGGATCAATCAACCAGCAAGAAGTGAAAGCATACTGGATCGACTATTTGTTTCTGAGTGGTTTTGCTTCTCGCAAGTGAAGGTAACTGCGTCCGCCATCAAGACTGATCACAAGGCTATTTTAGCCACCGGGTGTGGAAATGTAGATAGTCTAAACAGGAAACCAGTTAAAGTCACCTTTCGAAGGAGCAGAACGCAACGCTCCTCCACGGCCTTGCAGCGGTTGACCTGAGTTCCGCTCTACGTATATATAGTGAGGCCTCCAGACGGCGTGGGGTGGCTTTTATCATGAGTTTGGGAGTCTGATAGACAGGCTCTACCCCGTTCAATCAATTGCAATGACATAAGCGGACCCATACTTCCTTACTCCCACCGCAAAGTACATAATCAGAAAGAAAAATCGCCTAATGCCCTCCGGCAGAGGTGAAGATGCCTCAGCGTATGCCAGACGGCAGAGCCTCCTAATAGAGCGAGTAACCAGGGCACATCTGAGAGATATTGACCCAAAAAGAGGAACTGTAGATCTGTGTTGGCGCAACAACAAGGGATCAAGATCTGGAAAGCGACAAAAATGTGCCTTAACAGGCGATGAGCTAAATGAGTACTATGCCAATATTTCAACAGATAGTCAATATGAATGCCCATCGGCCGTCGGACTGACGGGAAGCAAGCAAATTTCATAACGGAGGAGCGTGTCATTTACATGTTGGACCATCTATATCACACTTCAGGTGTGTCAGACGGGTTGCCAACTTGGTACCTACGCTTGGCAGCCTCTGGCATCTCCAGTGCTCTTGCACTCTTCGTCAATCGGTCTGTCTCAGCATCACGTGTCCCAACACAGTGGAAGCGTGCAATAATCCATCCTCTTGCCAAGACTTCCGCTCCATCCACTCCAGCTGACTTCCGATCCATATCGGTGCTACCAGAGTTGTCAAGAACGATGCAGCTGGAGTTATACCTAGCTGTACCCAGAACTGAATGAGCCTCCGTTGTGACAGTTTCTCGCAGATCGCTACGCTTTCCGCCCTATATATACTGGGTCAGCCTCATGTCGCACTGATCTCAATATTACACCATGTAGCAGAACTCCTCGGGAACCACGATCATGTTCTCTCGTATCCTTAGACTTCTCAGGGCCTTCGACACAGTTAAGCACTCTACAATCGCTTCAAAGTCTCTAACCAGTGTCCTAGATTACATATATTATTGGCTTGCATGTTACTTAAGCGAGCGTCAACACGTCACCAAGTTCGCCGGAACCTCATCGATCTTTAAGGCCATAAACTCGTGCAGAGTTTAGGGTTCGAACCAGAAGCATTCATCATCAATACCTCTTAGGCTCTTACCTCCAACCGATCTATCCAGTCTATGATCGAGGGAACAAAATAGTTACATATGCAGACGATACTTACCTCGTGGTCTGAGAGAACATTAGACACGCAATAACAATGGAGCTGGATCTAAATACAGAAATGGGCTTCGCAGCGGAACAACCTGCGACTCAACCCAAATAAATCTGGTGAAATTCTGGTCGCCCGAAGAAGAGTCCTAGACGACCCTATAATAATAATAATATTCGTTTATTCTGACACAAGCTTGGCCGCAATTTGTTTAACTACACAAAACCATACCGGTTCAAGGCATCCAGAGCATCCATTTCAAAAGTGGGGTGGGGTGTGACCATCCGAGAATACTTGCGTGCACCCGAGCGCGCTTCCGAGATGCTTGTGACGTGTTCAGCATCTGCCTTTTCATGTATGTATGTATGATTATGTGTTTGTGTAATGTATGTAACTATGCCGTGTATGTATGTATGCCTTTTGTATGTATGTATGCATGTATGTTTTCTGCCTTTTAGCACTTCTGCGCTTTCAAAATTTCTACTCAGAGGCGCTCCCGACTACAGCGCGGACACATGAGCTGAGTTTCACGCCTCCTCTGTCACAGTTGCTCGCGATCGGAACGCTTCCGCCCTATACTTGGTCAAACACAGCAGCACTGAACTCAATACTACAACATGTAGCAGAACTCCTCAGGAGCCACTATCATGTTTCCCTTGTGTCCATGCATGGACTCCTCAGGGCACTTATACACGGCCAGGAACTCTACACTCGCTTCAGAGCTCTCTAACCGGTGTCCCAGATAACACATATAATTGGCTTGTATGTTACTTAAGCGAGCGCAAGAGATCCTGAGTGGCCGATTGGGTTGGTAGCCCAGCTTACCACGATGAAGCTGGCCCGGGTTCGATTCCTGGTCGGTCGGTTTGGAAGAGATTAATTTCTCGGATCTTTACTGCGGGTGGCTCGGTCGCAATATAATCGTGGAGTACGAGGTTGCATCTGCCTCCAGCACTAATCATCTTCGATATGAAATTTTGTCGTTAAGCCCATTACACAAAAGCGTTTACTAACACCATTGCAATTGACACCACCAAGTACGCCGGAACCTTATCGACACTTTAAGACCAGAAACTCTAGCGTCGTGTCGCGTTCGTGTCGCCTCTGACCTTCAAGTAATCTATCCAGAACCAACAAAATGGCTAAATATGCAGACGATAATTGCCTAGTGCTCGTGATTTTAAGTGGCAATTGTACCTGCTAGCTGTGTGTCTACTAGAGAAATTCCTGCAATGGAACGACCTATATAACCCGTGAACGCTGTTAAGAGGCGCCCAGAGTTTCGAGGGCTTGCGGAACAAACTGATACTGCAACCGGAGTGGATTGTATCTGGATATTTTCCTGGATGCCGCCAGTTCCGCGGCCTTAGGCCTACCGGTCGAATGAGATGTAGCAGCCGAGTAGGCTATGAAACCTCGACAGTGTCAGTTACGGTGGCATCCCAGATCAAACTACGAACATTTGCGCCATAGGATAAGCATGAGCTTTTCGGGTCTTTTGCCGCAAGTTCTAGACAAGCCAGATGGTTCTTTGATCGCGGGTATACCAACGCAAGGAAGGCTCCGACAGACTATAGGTCGTTTAATACGACATGCCGAGCGATGCGACCACCCAAGTTGCAAGAAAGACCATTCTTGTTTGTTTTGTAAATAACTTGTAGAGAGGAAACTAAAATGCCCCATGAGTCGAAAGTTGTACAACATGCTAACATCATTGGATTTTGACCTGTGTCCGTGTATTTTGATAATCTGTAAAATTGTCGACCCCCAGCTCCTTTTGACAACTAAAACACTGAAAATTGTCTACATATAAATGCATTATAAGTGTATGTGTGTATGTATGAATGAGCACTTGTTATAGCGCCCCTTCAAGATTTCTACTCAGATGCGCTCCCGACTACAGCGCGGACACTGAATCGGAGTTTCACGCCGAAGCGCATGAGCAATTGCGAGTGAAGGACTTGCCCAGGATCCCTACGCGGCGGTTTGAGGTGGATTCGAACCGGCAACCCTCTGGGTGCAAGGCACCGAACATACCCCTACGCCGCCGCGCCCACATGTAGCCTATGTATCCACGTAGCCTATGCTGTATGCTTTTAAAGGCCTAAAGGAAGATGTATGTATATGCAAAACTCTGTATATCTGAATAAGCGTGTATTGATTTTATGAAACGAGGACAGGTTTTGCGGCTGATTTTTTTTGCAGTGCTCAATTTTTTTGGGCGAATATTATAGTTAATTCAAATTTCTGTAAAGCATTTAAAATCTTTATTCACTTATTATTTTGGTGGTAGAGATCTGTTATTAGGCTACCGTTGAAAGAAACCACAGTAAACCATTCAGATTTAACAATGCCATCCGTTTTTCTCACCGTCCTGTCGAATTGGTCTAGGCCTATTTCGATAACAGAAGATCTTAATAGCCTACCTAGTAATAGACCTACACCGTTTCACCTTGTCGTGCTTGTTATGTCTGGACATCAAGGTTATTAACAAAATATTCGTAGAGAAGACATCTAAAATCGAACTTTTGAAACATTTAGAAGAAAACTTAAATTAAATGTACGTCTCTCAGCGAAAATCCTACGAACGTTGCTATCAGTAACCTTTGTCTTACAAGATGACGTCATCAATCAGTTATTGGATAATGGAGGACGGCGACGCTAATCAGTTTTCTATGGCACAGCAACGTCGTTAAACAGAAACTGCTGCTACTACTACTACTACTGCTGCTGCTGCTGCTGCTGCTGCTGCTGCTGCTACTAGTCTACTACTATACGACTACTACTACTACTGCTGCTGCTGCTGCTGCTGCTGCTATATAGTACTACTACTGCTACTGCTACTGCTACTGCTACTGCTACTGCTACTGCTACTGCTACTGCTACTGCTACTGCTACTGCTACTGCTACTACTACTACTACTACTACTACTACTACTACTACTACTACTACTACTACTACTACTACTACTACTACTACTACTACTACTACTACTACTACTACTACTACTACTACTACTGCTACTACTACTGCTGCTACTACTGCTGCCGCTTGCTTCTGCTGCCGCTGCTACTACTATTGCTAATTCTACTAATATTATAGACCATAGGCCTAAAGAAAATTTAATGCGCGCAAGGTGGCACAGAAAAAGTTAGTTTTGGGACTAGGGTGCCAAACGTCGCTTTCTACTACGTGTGATCCAAGGCCGACGGCAAGCTAGGGCAGTTGGCTGCACCCGTATGGCGGCGCGATGATGACGACGAAGAGGAACTGCATTTCCAATCGAGTGCACGAAGGCTTCCCATTGAGTGTCATTATGGATATTGCGAAGCCTTGTGAGAACACGAGTCCAACCGGCAGCGAGGAACCAAACGGGATTACTATGGTTCAAACTAGATCTTTGTCACTATTGGACCCTCCCTATGGAATGCCCTTCCCTCCTCTCTGCGTGTTACCATTCTTTCTGGGTCTCTTCCTACAGCCTTCTTCCTCCTCAAAACCTTCTTCTTCTCTAGGGATTTTCGAACTGTGAGAGCTATTCTGAATGGCCACTGCTGTGAGCTGCGCTATATAAATTAATGAATACAATACAATAAAATAAAAAAAATGAGAGTGGTTGCTTGAAGAATGTGTATTCAGAGGAACGGATTAGTCGCTGTCTACAAAACTAATGATGAGGTTTCCATGGACCTCAGGAAACTTTCTGCTCTAGCTTTGGTTTTACCACCGAATGAAATTCGTTATGCTTTCTACGCGCTCTCAAACAGCGATCCAGATTAAGTCGGTCCAGTTTAATTAATTATGGCAATCATAAATGGTTTTAAACGACTTGGCATTTTTCGTTTAGAGGTTGCAAATTGCTAAGAAACATACGAGTGTTAAGAAAGTTATGCAGCCCGAACACGGTTTAAAATTATACGACGGAGTCATATGTTTTGCCTAATCTGCGTTCGCATGCAATGCGATTAACTAGCAAGTTGCCCAATTGAACAGACGCAGGACAGTCAAATTTTGAGATTTTTAGATTATAATACATTAGGAAAAGGAATTAGGTTTTTTGAAGGATTCAGAAGAAGTTAATTACTAGTCCTCAAATTCTGGACATCCCCAAAACTAGATGCAAGTGGTTGGAGCACAAGAGATAGCCTAATAGCCTAGGCCTACGTGCAACTAACAGATTAATGTCAGCGTCAACGTAAGCGTGCAAGTGTTAGTCTAATTAGGCCTATCAGTCTGTCTGTTTATCTAACTGTTAGAAATGGTTGAATTTGGCTTTATAAGCAGACAGGAAATAAATAATGCAGAGGTTAAGAATATGTGTCAGACAAAGTTCACTGAAACCCATCGAGTTAATCATAAAATGACCTTTGCGTTTTAAGCAGCTTCAATCTAAGGTTGCTGTAACCCGATTGAGGTTGTAAAATCCATAATAAATATAAAACATAACGATCAATATATTGTGTCACGTGCTTAATCATGTGCCTTGTGGTATTCATGACGTCCTAATGTCGGACATCTAGGTCAACCGGTGAGTAGAAGCCTGCACTCGTTTGTGGTAGAGAAACGAGCCAATCAAACGCTGTACCTTTGGTTTGCACGGACTGTATGCTTAACCGCCTTTGATATTGATTTCTATCCGAACGAATACAGACACACGCAGTCATGTCCGATCTATTCGCGCGAATGTAATTAGTCCCATTGGCACAGCCTACCTGAGAACTGCGTCCGACCCAGTTTACCTGTATATGATTGCTTTGTAGCAGCCGTAGGTAGGTAGGCTGTCGGGCGTCTGTGTCAAGGCTGCATTAATAGCACTGCTGTGATGCGGGACGGCTTTGTATAGCGGTGGGAATGATCTCATGCAAGATGTATATCGTGGACTGAGAAGACAATGCAAGTGCGCATGTCTGCTGACCTCAGTATTGACAAACTGTCATCTTCATCATCGTCATAGGTCAAGCCCAAGCAGTCGTTTGCGCGTGCGTCTTAACCTGTTGTTTAATTATTAACACAGTTATTGAACCGTTTGTAACAGTGGATCTTACGGAAGGCTACGGATCTATATAGCAGAGTCTAACGGACACTCAGGTAATCCATAGTTCTTACACACTACACGAATCGCTTTAAGTACTTGCCACTCCATTTTTCGTGAATTAGTCCCATAATTAGACATACTTACATTGGTGACTTGTGAGGATGCAGTGGCTTAAACTTGGTAGCGTAGGAAATGAAATCGGAGAAACTCATAGTAATTAAAATAGCCAGATCCAAAATTCTTTGATTGAAGCGTCTGAATGCCCACTATTTTCTCAGGGTCAGACCACATAACTTTAACCTTCCTGACAAAGACTTACGAAATGTTATATCTCGTATGATTTTCCGTAACTCGTACTAAGCTATTACTTCATATACGATATAGTTTTTTTCTATATACACCTACAGCATTTTGCCTGTTGCTAACACAATAAACGATATAATTATGATGAATACCTACTGTTCTAACGGCACAGATCATGATGCGAACTCTGGAAAGTCATTGAGTAGTTTACAAACTCCCACCGTCAATGTGTCTGGATTCCTCTGCCATATTTTCTCGAGTGTTACTTTCGAGTTTAACAGGAGTTGAATTAAACTGTATGGCAGCATGCAAGGCGCCCACCTGTCCTAAGAATCACGCCACCGAACGCCGTTTCAGGGTGCCTTAAGAGAAGTCTGTGGTCAACAGTGTCGAAGGCCTCCTTACTTAAAAAGTGAGGAAGGTCGCATGTCCCGGTAAACAGCCCAAATATGTTATTCAAAATGGGTGTTAAAACAGACTCAGAGGAATTAGACTTGTTGAACTCCAACTATTGCTCATGTAGAAAGAAGATAACTATAATTAATCTAAATGAGCCAATGAAGCTCATGAAGCCATTTGTTTACCTATAAAACAGTTCGACCTTTACACGTTTAATTTAAACTGCGGTGAATAAGTTTGTTGTTTTCTCGACTCAGGTTTTTGTGTGGCACTGAGAAATGTCAAGATTTAAGCCACATTTGTGCATTTACAATGATTTAGAGATTCTTGTTCCTCTTAGACACTTAATTTACCTTGTATGCGTGTTGGTGCGTGGAGTAAGATAATTACTGTTTTATTGCACTGGAGTTCTCGGAGACGTTGTGAGTATTGGTACAAGGTGTTTGCATTGTGCTTCTGTTTTTTTATAACTCAATTTGTCATGCGCTTGCGGCTTAGACCTCCACGATGGTGCAGCGATTGTTCAGCGTGCTTGAAACTATTAAGTTAATATAAGCGGACTGCTGCGTGAATATATTAGAAGCTGCAAGGGCACTAATGACTGTCGCGAGTTTCTTCTCTGAGGGGTATACGCTAAAGTGACTCGGGGACAAGACAGCTGGTTCTTTCATCAGTGCTGTTCTAAAATATGGAGCGTTTGCCAATTGTATGGCATTGGTCATCGAATGGTCGCTGTTCAAATGACTAAGATGGCAAACTAGTCGTAAATAATTGGATGCTAATCAAGCAGCGCTAGTGCTGAGTCACATGATCACAAGGCTCTCGAATGGCGAGCCAAATGACTCTGGGTGGTCTGAGATACATGATACACTTCCTGCTTGAAGGGATCACCTTTGTACTATGCGCCATTAATGCCTTCATCGTACCTGTTTGTCTTTTTACCTGGCGCCATATAATTACATGTTTTCATTTCCAGAAAAACACCTCATAGCATCAGCTGATGTGAATAATAGCAGTTGGAATAACCGCTTCAAAATAATAATAATAATAATAATAATAATAATAATAATAATAATAATAATAATAATAATAATAATAATAATAATAATAATAATAATAATAATAATAATAATAATAATAATAATAATAATAATAATAATAATAATTCATTCATTCATTAATTCAGAGCATTTATATAGCGCCCTTTCAAGAAACTACTCAGGAGCGCGCCCGGCCCAGCCACGACTAAAGAAAAAGACTTGAGGGACTTTATAGAACCCTGTCAGATGGCTTACAAGTAAAAACGGAGTGGTAGGTCATTCCAGATGGAAGGGCCAACAATCGAGTAAGCACGGCGCTGCCTAATAGCCAAGCGAGTCCGTGGAACAAGGAACTCACCCCTCGTCGCAGAGCGAAGCACCCGACGCGCTGGAACATCAGACACTGGGCGGCAAAGATCACGCAAGTAAGATGGAGCGCAGCCAAGAACACAACGAGAAACCAGAGCAGCAATGCGATATGAGATCCGCTGAGACACAGGCAGCCAATGCAACACATCACGCATGTATGCAGAGACAGGAGAGTACTTAGGAAGCCGTCCAATAAGCCGAGCAGCCGAGCGTAGAACTCGATCTAGTCGCCCCAAAACACCAAGGGAAAGGCCAGCAAGTAGTGAGGAACAGTGGTCAATTCGACTAGTAACAAAGGCACAAGGACCACAACTGCATCATGAGAGAGAGAGCGAGAGACCACTCGAAGCTGACGAAGCTGATAATAACAACTCCGTGCAATGGGGGACTCTGTAAAAATGGCTGCTATAGGTGGCGCCAGGATGGGATGGCGTTTGGCTACTCTAGGTAACATTGTGTGCTCTGTTGTGCGGTAGGTTTATTTCATAGACATCTTACATTTAATATATGATGTCTATGGTTTATTTACGCTAAAGTGACTTTACGGAGGTACTGCTTAGACCACATCACATACTGGCGACGCCTATCGCCGCTTAAAGGAACTGCTCACAGAGTCCCCCATTGAGTTCACATGTTGAGACAAAGTAAGCTCGGAGTCAAGAGAAAGTCCCAGATCACGAACTGTGAGGGAAAAGGTTATGTGAGGAAAGAGCAGGGTAAGTTGAGGAAAGTCGATACCCTGCAGTTGTCTACGGCTACCCAGCCAAATGAGCTGTGTTTTAGAGGGATTTAAGAGTAGCCGATTGGAGGCCATCCAAGAAGAGAGGACATCCATAGTCAGACACATCTGACTCACAGTAGCCACCGCATCGGCTGAATGGGTGTGGATATAGGCTTGCACATCATCGGCAAATAATAATAATAATAATAATAATAATAATAATAATAATAATAATAATAATAATAATAATAATAATAATAATAATAATAATAATAATAATAATAATAATAATAATAATAATCTTCGTTTATTAATTCAAACTGACATGAACGCAATATAGATTACATGATATAGTAGTAACAGATGATGTTTAACAGGAGTTGAATTTAACTGTATGGCAGCCTGCAAGGCGCCCATCTGTCCTATTATTCAAGCTCATTTTACAATGAAAGGCAATTGTAGGCCGTATATATTATATATGCTGCATAATCTGCTCTTGTAAATGCCAGAGTATATACCATTACTCTATACATATATATAGTGGCGTTACGCAGGACGGGGGCGCAAAATTAGGTCTGAAAATGTGTTTTGTTAAAGAAATCAGGTAAAATAGAAAAATAGTAAAAAGTAACTTTTTGTACGTGAGTGTGGGGGCGCGCGGGTAGGCCCTAAGGGGGCGCCAAATGATATATGACAAGTTTCTTGTTAAAAAACAGAGGAAAAGCAAAAAAAAGTCATCAGAAATTTTTGCGGAACTGAGAAAAACATTTCTGGAAATTCTTGCCCCAGGCGCACGAACCTATATAGTTACGCCACTGATCCAAGCCTATATTATAGGCCTATATAATATGTATACGAGCAATTATTATTGTTTTGATCATCACTGATAGGCCTACGTATAACATCAAAATGAAATTTCTGGCTTACAGTGATCGATGAGCCGCAATTTCCAAGAGCAATAGATTATTGTGTATATGGGTGAATGTGCGCGTTTGTCTGTGTTTGATTTATGTATTTTGTGTGCTACTTTGTGGTAAGTGGTTGCTATATGTCTACGTAATGCATATGGGCTTTGTTTATGATCAGAATTAATTAGGGTTGCAACTAACTAATTCTAGATAGGAATTTAACTAAGACAGACTTTAATATGTTCTAAAGGTGTAACCATAGAAAATACCCAAATAAAGCCCTATAAAATTTCAACATTCTTAAAAGCAGTAAATGCTTAGATCACTAGCTATGACAGGTTCGCTCACTCTCTGCTGACAGTCGATGCTATTAGATGTTGCATTCTACCAGATAAGTTCTGTCCAATTGCTTGAAATTGCCTCATCGTTGCTTTAGCAGTATTCATGTGTTCAGAAATTGATATTTCTGGTGCCTACATTAGTAATCGATTTTGCACGAATCTTTAATGGCCTCCCAAGGAGAAAAGCGGTTGCATTTAAAGACCCCGAGCCGATTCTCGCTGACCACTATTTGTAGGGTCTAATAAAACTTCTAACGCCGATTGGGTCCCAGACAAAAACTGTATGGGACCGGGCATCCTTGATGACCTCTTGAAGACATGGGGTAATTTGTGGGAAGACGGGCAGGACTATGTAATGGCGTTAAGGAATGTTTTATTACGCACTTCCGTCACAGATAGGCTTGAACCGTTGACTGTGTCTGCATCATTTCTCTCGAGACGCGAGCATTATGTTGTCTCTTGAGCGTCTGTATAATGGTGTCGGGAGTCCAGATGGAAGATGACCATTGGAAAAGGGCACAGATGCATGGTTTGAAAAGTCCTTAATTGCATTTCTATAGCAAGGCAGAAACCACCGAAGATTTTGTCAAACATGTCTAGCTGCTCCATCTATCCGTGTCTGGTTAGTTCTGCGAACATGGAATTATAGACTACGTCATGTAGCCTAAACAATTATCTCGGCTGAAATTCCATCCTATGACTGTCACATCAGTTGATTTGGTTGATCCGCTTTAGGATCGTATATACACGGCGACAGATAATACGGGTCTGACCGCAGTTTCTTGGACCTCTGCATGGCCAGGGACTTAAGGAAAGGTTCCGTTGATAATTTGTTATTCATTTGGATTTCTGCATGGCTGGGGACTAAAGGAAAGGCTCCGTTGGTACGTTAGTAGTCCTACTCGTTTGGCCTTCTGCGTAGCTGGGGTCTAAAGAGAAGTGGAGACCCTAATACCCAGTTGGCGCAGGCGTTCCACAGAAGTAGGCCTATATTATACATATATAGTTAGCCTACAGTCATGTAATTGAGTGAGTCACGTATACACCATGGCTTTCCTGCAAGTTTTGCAGTCGTTGGACGAACACTGAAAGCTGGAGAAAAGATGGCAACTTGTGATAAGCTGCTAGTATAATTTTATTTCTATAGTACAGCTTCACATCTGAAAAAGCGAAATGTACAGCTATCGGTTAATTTCGATTGGCTGAATCGTCCATGCTTTGCGCCTACACTTGATTTGGTTGCATAAGCAGCGACGAATAAGCCGGATTATCCTGTTTTTCCTAGAACAACTCGTGTCAGGAATTGAGAAACCAAGAGCTTTAGCCTAACAAACCATCCAATTCAATAATAGATTTCTTATTCAAACATATGGGCCAATGAATAATATTTTTTTTATATTTCATGTTTTATTTATATATTCAGCCAACGGGTTTATTTATTTTTTACTTACACATTTGCTTTCTTTATTTTAATAATTTATTTATTTGTTCTATTTATATATCTGTGTGTTGAATTAGGGCCTACTTTAGCAATTTGTTCTGAATTCTTTATTCTTTTATTACTGCTTGTATAGGCCTATAAAATTATTTATTCATTAACCTTGCTTGTTTATCCTATGCATTAAGCCCCACTGACGAATTCATCCTTGAAGTGGAGCTTTACGTATGTCAGATAACAATTACATTGTAGTTGGGCAGAATGCAGCAGCCGGCCCCCACGACCTATGCCACCGGTGTCCCAGCGGGGGCAGGAGGTTCCGGAGGACAAGGGGGACCTGCAGGATCCGTCATCTACGTTCCGGTGATGGCATCGCCTGCATCGACCAACTTCTACGACCGATACCTTCACAGACAGTCGATCGTTCTCGGCGTTGGTTCCGTCATCATCGGGATCCTATGCATCGTATTCAACGCAGTCGGAATGGCGTTCACGTTGAGTGGAATGGTGGGAACGATAGGCGTCGGTCATGGCTTCTGGGGCGGAGTTCTCGTAAGTGGGTGATATAATTATACTCTAAAATTTCTCAACAGGACTTTCATGTAAGACTGAAAATAATAGCAGACTTATTCAAGACTCTTATCCCGATAACTTCTCTTCTCACGCATATCCCTCAAACCGTTCCAGTTTCAAACACTATCCACCGTAGCCATCTGACCAACTACTTGCAGACCTTCGACTCTTGACCTAGAAGAATACCTATTGACCTCTTATCCGACATTTGGGTGAAAGTTTCCGTATAAGCTTGTACTCCAATCCTCCTATCTTCGTCTGTTATTTACCCAACCACCCCACTCAATCCAGTAATCTAGTCCATCGTACGAATATCACCGAAGCTGCACCTGTCATCTACATGTATGCACGAGCCTTTCAATCAAATGTGCATGAAGCACTTTCTTTCACAAATCCCATACGGATTCCTCCTTTTCCCCTTTTCTGTCTCCAATTCGAGCCACCGTCCTCCATAGCCGTCTTACTGTCTGATTGACTAGATTTGGACCTATAACCGAATTTAACCTTCTTGCTGCCACAACCCATAGAATGCTTCAACTTCCTATCTCTACACCAACCGCATTCGATCCCAAGCACTACAATTTCTACCCTAGGGCCTATACTAATCTCTCAAAAAACATCCGTAGGTCAAATTTAAGGTTTTTAACCACAGGCTTAGCCCCATAGTTTTAAAGTCGGCTGAAGACATGACGGCTCCCAAAATACAAGATGCCACTAATTCTGTAAATAATACGAATGTAAACCCTATTTGTAAACAATCGAGTCTATTTGTAAACAATGTTCTTGCAGTTCATCATTACGGGCTCACTCGGAATTTCTGCAGGAATGAAAAAAACGAGATGCCAGGTAGAATTTTTAAATACTCTCGCAAATTCAACTACAGATTAATTATTAACGGCGATTAAATTCAGAGGTTTGTGTAAAAATAGGCCTATGTAAGATTTCAATGGTTGTTTTATTTCAAGTGCTGAGAATAGGTCAACTGGTATTCTCTCTAAACGTCCAAACCATCGGAGTCTTTGTTGAACGACTCTGTCTAGCAGAATTGTTTGGATACCTAACGATTCTTATGGCATCGTTCTTATCTTCTGTAATCTGAAAATTAGAGGTCTGCGGGTAGAGAATTTTTGCTACCCGACCCGTACCCGTAACATAGGACCAATGGACCATTACCCGTACCCGTACCCGACCCGTACTCAAAATTACTACCCGACCCTACCCGTACCCGCGGGTATACCCGTACCCGTAGTGTACCCGCCACTTCATTCACATGCCTCCCCACAGTACCCGTCCCTACCAGGCTAATAGGTTTACAACTCAGCATGTAGCAATAAAAATAAATAGGCTGATGATGATGATAGTAGTACTACTACTACTACAACTACTACTAGTAGTAGCAGTAGAAGTAGCAGTAGTAGTCGTTGCCACAGCAGCAACACACTGGAGAACATTTATTCGTACCCATCGCCGACAAATGACCGGCGTCAGGAATTGATGGTGATGACGACGAAGGGGATGATGATGATGATCATGATGATGATAATTGTATACTTCTACTACTATACTAAAAAAGAAGGAGGAGCAGGAGGAGAAAGAGGAAGAAGAGGAAGAAGATCAGTCCTTTAAGCTACGGTCAAAGATTCACTATTATGTGCAAGGTGACATTGTAACCCCAAAATTTCAAGTCGGTACGGGTAAAACCGGGTATACCCGTACCCGTGATGATCCTACCCGTACCCGACCCGACCCGTGAAATGCACCTGACCCGTACCCGATCCGCGGGTACGGGTCGGGTACGGGTAAACCCGCGGGTACGGGTATACCCGCAGACCCCTACTGAAAATCCCAGCAATTTTCCGCAGAAAACTATTTCTGCCGCGAGGAATCCTTTCTCATCTTGCTCTCTCGCATTGTCTAGCATTCTGAGTCGTCATCTCATAGGCCCATATTTTATTTTGGTTTTATGGTTACCTGTGTTTTACAGCCTGAATACCTATTTGTTTTCAGATTATTGGTTTTATGGTTGCCTGCATTTTCTCAGCCATCTGTGCCGCTCCTCTGTTGGGCCTCGGAATTATCGGGACGGTACTCAGTAGACCGTATACGACATACGATTGCAGCTACCAATACAATGGTTACAGTAGTTACAGATCGTGTGATGAGGCAACTGACATGGTAAAGACCTTTAAAGATTGCTTATAATTTACTAACAAGACCTGAGTCTCTCAGATCAAAGAAAGAAGATACCGTGACAGTAACAAGTGAAGAAGGATCCGTATGGCTGACCCCTCTTCTGGGAGGGTTTAATTCAAGCCTAAAGGAAATATATAGGCCGTATATAATTTACCAACACGCCTAAACTCAACGCAAACAATATTTAGCCTAATTGCTAATGCAGTTTGGATTATTTTCATCAACTTAGAGATAAAATATTGATGCAAGGTGATACCTAATTCCTTAATAAACATTGATCTGGCCGAAATAAAAGTAGACTACAGTGTATAGTCGTGATAGCCGACTAGTGACGAGCCCAAATTTGTTCTGGCTCGGGTGTCCCGAGTTCAAATTGGTCAACCACTTCCTCGTGGAAGATTGTCAATGCCTTACTGGACAATATGGTTTATAATACTGTCATCTGAATATAGAAGTAAATAGCATCTTCTATCAAGGAATAGAGCTTCTATGATATTCTCAGCCGAATAGGTGTTCATCTGTTAATATGTTGACAATTGCTGACTGTGTTATGTAGGGTAGCTATCGAGTGGTTGTAGCCATGCAGGCATTGCTGGCCATCCTCGCCTTCATTGAAGCTGTGCTCGCCATCTGGGGCTCTTCTATCTGCTGCCAGGCAGTCTGTTGCTGTAACCCTCAGCCACAAACCGTGAGTATTCAAATTACAGCATCACTCCGTTCTCTTACACAGCAAACCTTCCAGTGCACTTATTCCGAAGTCTTGATGTCATAATTATTCGATTCTAAACATAATAATCCTAGTGATTTTTTTGTCCATGGGCCACATGTAGTTATATCTGATGTTTTCCCACCAAACAAGGGTCTATTTCATGAAAGCTGTATTGAGTTCGCTTAGAGATTATATCGCACAAAAGAAACATAGTTTATAATTTTCATTTATATTTACAAGGAAAATATTTGCAAGAAAATAAACTATTCACAAGCACTCTTCCTTGTCTATACTATTAATTTTCATAATGCAGTCCCCCGTGACATAGATACTTTCATGAGCAAACAACCCAGTCATACAAACTCTGTAGAAGACCAAGTCCAAGTCATCTCTTTCTCCAGTAGAACAGGGCATCCTCTGTATCCACCGCAGGCAACAAGTTCCGAAAGACAGCTTAAGTTCCCTCCTTCCAGGTCGCAGTTCCACACGGGTTGTATTCCGACTCAGCTGCACACGGTTCCCGTTCCAGACCCGACATCACCACAACTGACTACATTTACAACATCAATCAATCAATCAATCAATCAAGCAGCCAAACAATCAATCAATCCATCGATAGAAATTTATGGTGTTATTTATATAGCGTCTTACAGGTGTCGTACCTAACGAAGACGTTTGTATTTGCAGGTGATGGTACCAGCTAACTACTTTGCAAACGACGGTCAAGTGTTGTATATAAATCAACCGCAGGGAATGTCCTATTCTTACGCCCAACCGCCGGCAGGAAGTTTACACCCACAAGGTCACTTTTGTGTTCTATGTAGTCATTTATCTTTCTTAAAGTAACTTTATAACTCTGTCTCAACTGCGCTCAAACTGAGTCAGTCGCAAGAAAAAAATTTTTGTGAACCTTTAACCGCCTAATCACTTCGCTTTCATTTGTCACTTACTCCTAGGGTCATTTAATTAATCCAGCGTTCAGCAATAATAGAAGTAAGAAATTTAGATCTGCATTTTGACGGCAAATTAAGCTTATATATTTTATGAAAATAATTATTATTGTAACAAAATATAAGAACTATAATTATGCATACAAACAACTGAATAACGTTGATCCATATTGTGGTCTTCGGCGTTTCTAACGCTGCTTAGCATCGCTTGATACATTTCACGCCTTTTTGAATACATCTGAAAAATACATTCGGAACACTTATTACATGATTTTTATTCGGTGTTCCAACCTTGCATCATAGCTACATAGGTAGCTATTTGTCGCCCTCTTCGACAGTTGCGTTCTTCTTATATCGGCTTATTGCTGAAACCTAAGTTGAGGGCAATAATTTGTAGGACCACATCCTGCTATGTTCGTCGTGTTAGGGATCGTGTATCAGATAAAGGTCCGGTACTTGCCAATTCGCCACCATCATCTACATCACTTGATTTTCACAGTTTTACTCTGACTTTTTCATGACTCCGTCTTGACTTTGTGTATTAGTGTTTGCTTTAATAAATTCAATTAAAATCAATCAATCAATTTTCGTTTATTCCGAACACCAGGCTGACAGAACGCAGCTTGTTACATTAGTTAGTCATATATTTATAAATGTGTTCATTTGTATGTCACCGTGTCCTTTCTGGATATCGTTTAATTTAATAAATAAGTGGCTGACTTCATCGAGAGTATCGTTCTTCCTTCACGCTAAAATTTCATATCGTAAACATACAGGTATTCAATCTTATGACTATTATATACTGGACATTGTAGGTCAAATGCCGCCTCCCGCATATCAGGCAAGTTACGTTCAGCCAACTTGGAGTACTTCACCTCAGCCTATTGCGACTGTCAGTCCTTCTGCTCCGATCTACGAAGGACTCCATCCTCCTCCGTATCCGTCCAGTGGTGCTGCCGGTCAGTCAACCGAAACGATGAAATACTGAGCATACTACAGATGCAACAACAATTCAATTTCTGCGCTTGAAAAGAGACAGATCTGACCACATTCTGTAAAGTCACAGGATGACAATACCATGCAACGATCTGAATCATGTGTCGTGTAGGCCTTTTAAAAGTATAAATCAATATCGTCTAGGCTGTTTTAGAATGTTCTCTGAGTTATGTGAGCAAGCCTTTTAATGTTTAAATCAACATCCGTACAATCTGTTTTAGAATTTTTTCTGAATAACATTAACTATGTAGATCTGAGGTTGAAATATTATTGTGTACGTGTATAATGGCGTTAAATGTAATGACATACTGCATAACTAAAGTAGCTCTAGGTGATTCACTGTTTGCAGAGTAACCTTAATATTGTGTCCAAGAGAAAACCCATCGTTATTGTACAGGGTCTGAGTCATTTATAGAAAATCATTTACGACAGACATTTGTACCTTTATTTTAGACTCTTATCATTTGTGGCATAATATTTTTTGCTAGTCGAAGACATTGGACATTTTGCATTGTTCTTTAATTAATCAGTTTAAGAATATAAGTACTTCAATTGGCTGATGCCTCATTTCTTTCTTCTTCAGCGTAGAAATGCAGTTAATTCTGCCGTTTAAGAATAGCTGTAGGATCCGTTTGCACACGTTTTGAGGTAAAAAATGAGATGATATCTCACACCGTTCAAAGAGTTATACCCAATATACCCGAGGTACCAGGGGGGTTGCTAATACCACCCCCTAGATTTTCGACTATATCTTATCCGTCATTTAATATTAAGAGACACAAATTATACCATTCTATAGAGGGAATATGGGGCTACATTTCTATGGTCACGGAGTTGACCTGAGACAACCGGAAGTGCTCAAAATAAATAATAATACGCGTAACATGCGTGAAAAATGGCTGAATGGAAGGACTCCCCTCTTAGTTTTTTGTCTGTAGGCTAGCGTATTCATTTGTCTTCCTGGAAGAGAAACAAAGATACCATTCTTTAGAGGGAATGAAGGGCTTCATTTGCATACCTACATCTTTGTCTTTTGAATAACCGGAAGTGATCAAAATAAATAATAATACGCGTAATCTGTGTGAAAATGGCTGAATACAGCGTTATAACGTAAACCGATATATATGTATGGATATATATGTATGGATGTACATTTATACTATATAAACATGTGTAGGGATGATTTTGTGTATCTTTTATACATAGATTAGTTTCAAAACACACATAATCTTATATTTGTTTATCCAAAAGTACAAAATGTACGCAATAATATACAATATTGCTAATTAATAGGTTCCGTTGTTAAAAGTGATGTAATTTCGAGGTGCATTCACATAATGTACAACTAAATATACCATTCTGTGCAGAAATGAATGCTGAATCCATAGCTATATTACAAGTTATGATATGTAAAACCAAACACAAAATCCAGGGGTCTGGTAACCACCCCCAAAATGTACTACAGTCTCCATTGGTAGCCCTAGGGTTAATAATATAAGTACTTCAATTGGCTGATGCCTCATTTCTTTCTTCTTCAGCGTAGAAATGCAGTTAATTCTGCCGTTTGGCCGAATACTTAGGATCCGTATGGTAGATTAAGTAATTTAAAGATAAAAATTCTGTTCAAGTTGAGTTAATATAGAGAGTAGAGACATTTTTACGAAATGCCATTCGTTGCTAATAGGCCTTCATCTAATATTCGTTTGATCAATTCAAACTCACAAACCGCACTATGATTACATGAAATAGTAGGAACATATTGCTTACAAGTTACACAAGAGTCGATTTTATAATTGCATGGCAGCCTGCTAGGCACCGATCCGTCCTACTGCTGCTCATTTTACCATCGCCTCCTATAGGGAGTGGATTACTGAGTCAACCGTATGTGGCTAGCAGGTATCGAACCCGCGTCCTTCTGTTCTTCGTGCCTGTGTATTACCATTCAACCATCACCTCGCCATTTTGTCATTGTAAGCATTGACTTAGAGTGATGTAGAAGTATAGGAATGCTGGTGATGTGCTGAATAGCCTATCTTGGATCTGAGAATAGGAATACATGGCAAAATATTGTTGATACCTTTAGTGTATCGGGAGCTCTTTATGACGACCTGTTGATTAATGCGAACATTATTAGGTGCAAATTCCTGGAAATATAATTATGGGTGCCAGTCGGTTCCAGACTAAAGTGGTTTATGAGACTAAATAACGGTTGAATTGAGTGGAATATTTGTAAACGTTTTCAAGGCCCATTATTACTCACAGCATATGCGAAGTCCAATTAAGCTATAGCTAGACCGATGTTCTATAGCTGACATTGTTGATATCTGGGATATTGGCCCAATATGTTGCGACATGTCGTCTCGTCCAAATGTACTACAGTCTCCATTAGTATGGCTTCCGTTCCGCCATAGGCCGTCTATGTGACACATCGCGTTCTACCAGGCAGGATCTGAAGCAGGTGTGCTCGATTCGAACAGGGAACTCGTGCCGTTGACACTATTCCAAATACCCAGGTAATGTATAGTAATGCTTTAGGTTATATTTGATTCGTGAGCTTTCCTTTTTCATGCTTATCTAAGACTTATTAGGATAATCTCGAAATTAACTATTGGATGCGTTTTGGCGTTGTAAGCTTTGAAATAACTATCGGTGATATAAATGATTCCGGAATAAACTGAAGAAGCCTACGACGAAGCGACCTCTCGAACTGAACAGATATTACAGTAGTCAGGCCTTAGTTGCTAGAAGACATGTATGTCTACTTGTTTGCCAAAGTTGCAAGTTAAAAACAGATAAAAATCAGGGAAGTAATCCAAAGTTATGTTAAATTATAGACTCTTTTTCAGCTCCTGACAACTTCGGAGTTTTTGAGAGGTTTTTACTGCGCTATATTAAGTGATTTAACCTGTGGCTTTGTTTGATCTAAATTTAAAATGAGGTAAAGCTTAAATTATGAATGCACCACACATGAAATGATGTACTTATGAAAGGAATACTTGACTTGATTGCAGCTTGGTTTTGGTGCGCCATCAGTTGATGCCTTGTGCATTACACACCGACGCGATAGAAGTTACTTATTACAATTACAGTAATTTATAAAAACGCTCATACGACCTATTTTAATAGATTTGTAAATAGGTTATAGGTGTGTGTGTGTGTGTTTTTAGTAGATGTGTTAGGATGCAGCCAGCGACGAGCAGTCCTTTTGTCGGTGGTATGACAAATTCGCATGAACACTTAGTGTATGTCTATGTACCGGTGAAGACTGGGCCAAAGGTTTACCATGACTATCCTCGTGGTCCATCCACTGCGATAGGAATTGCACAGATTGTATTCGGAGCTCTCTGCATCATCTTCAATGCTATTTCCGTCGGGAATTTCCCTTACCAGACACGGGGAGTGTACGGACATGGTTTCTGGAATGGAATTCTGGTAAGGCCCGGAAACAATCATTTCACTGTTCTCACACATGTGAACATACTGTGCAACTCAAACTACATCAATGTCTACTAGTAAAGGTTTCAGAGAATGCTTTAAGCTGCTAACCGTGACGGAACTTTACACACAATGGTAACACTCTGGTGTGAAGAGCGGAACATCAAGCAGGAAGCGGGATCGATACTCGCTACCCCCGTAAAGGTTGACTCAGCCTTCAACTCGCTAGGTGGCGACTGTAAAATGAGCAGTAGGATAGATGGGCGCCTTGAATGGCTGCCATACAGTTCAATTTGACTCCTGTTAAACTTGTTATCCTCTGTTACTACCATAATATGTAATTTTACTGCGGTTTGTCAGTTGGAATTAATAAACACGAAGATTATTATTACAACGAAACCACACGGGCAGTAAACATGCTGCTAATTTTGTCAATGCAATTCAATTCACAGCCCTTGTAAATTGTAAATTTTCATAGTAAGGGCCAACAACCACCAGTTTAGTAAACGTGTATCAGTTTTATTTATGCCATTGAAATCAATTGCATCAAAGTCTGTCAAAACATGTCAGTTAATAATTGCCTCGAATGAAATCAGCCAATCCTTCCAGAAAAATGTCTACTATGGATATAGGCCTACATATTGAAAAGTATTGTTCGTCGTTGATATATGACTTCAGCCAATCTAGTAATGGAATTAATTAATGCATCTCTGAGTCTTTGACCCAGCGGTCGAGCACCAAAGCCTTTCATACGAAGACTGTAGTGAACGAAGAAAGTTAAGCTAAGTCGACAGCCTGATTCTGAAAGTTGAGTTGAGTGCTGCAGAAGGAGCGTTACCGGTACTACACATGTGCGCTTTTTCATTATAATGCTCGTGTAAAGAAATCATCGTATTCAGTCTTCGAATTTCGGTCATGTGCATGGAACCATATTCGTCTCACTTTTATTATTAAAGGCCGAACAGAAAAGCTGTTTCAAACTTTATACAACCATAACTTTTAAAAGACCAATTCAAGATCAGGTACAAATAAGCGACTCTGTGAGCTATATAATCTTCTGTATTTGCATATGCTTGTGAAAATGTAAATAATATTTAATTGAATTTGATTTTTGATTTTTCAGTTCATTGTCACAGGCGTTCTTGGTTTGGTGGCTGGCAAAAAGAAAACCAAATTTCAGGTACGAATTTGAGAAGTCCATAGAACTTTTTCTGGAATGTTAGACAATAAACTGAAACAAGTATTATATTGTATTGTATTGTATTTTATTCTACTCGAGTGGAATAGAATGGACTAGACTATGATAGAAAAGGTTTATTCTATTCAATTTTATTCTATTCCATTCTATTATATATACACATATTCCTTTCTATCTAACCACTTCGGCCACTGTATTTACGTACTTCTAGGTAAAACGCACGTCACTTAGCTTGAGTGTTAACATTAGTTTCAATATTTTATTGTTCTAATTCAATTGTTGCTTTTGTCAGATTGTGGCTTACATAGCAATGTGCATCGTGTCGTCAGTTGTTTCAGCAACTATTGTGGCCATTGGGGTTGTTGGAGCTGACGAAATAGCCAATAAACATCAAAGCAAGGGATCCGCCTCTTATGACAGTAGCCATGTAAGTACTTGGCTACATTGCAATTATTTTTTGCGCCATTGTAAAATTAATAGGCATCAATCTATGCATTGTGCGCATGCTCGAGGTCCTTAGGCAGTTAAGTAAAGGTCAATTGTCATGACATTCAACAGAGACCCCATGACTTTCAATTGCTTCTTAAATATGACAAACATTTCATTCCAAGGATATTATTTAGAAGTCTAGTGTTGCCCCGATGACTATGTCCTCCTGCTGAAGCAGCGATTTAAATCCATTGATTTAACTAATTCGTAACTGGCATTGCTGTTTTCTGCAATGGGCTGCGGTGTGCCAAGTGCCAACTGTTAATAATAAACAATAATTTACCAATAAACGAATATAATTAATTATTAATTGAACCGCTCTGGCAGACAAAGGTGTAAACTCTGGATACTATTTAAACAGTGAGAGCCTATAGGAGTTCGAACCTACCCTCTCTGTGTTGCAAGATGATCGCTCACTCAATTGACCACCGTGTCACGCATCGATTGAACTCTTTATTTCTAGAGCGCCGCTATAGAACTCGTGCATCAGTTTATGTTGGACTTGATCATGCATAAAATATATGGCAAACCAAAGTATTCATTCTGCAATTTCAATGCAAACTTTAACAACAATGAATTAAAATTTAATTTAAGTAGTCACGATTAACAGCGAAACTTTATCTATTGCCAATTTGGAACAGGCTCTTTAGGGTAATTTGTTAACTTCATGAGTTTATACAAATCCACGTGAAATGTAGTAAGTGAACATGACACGTTGCTATGAATATATAATTCTCTGATTAAACAAATAAACACTGCAGAATGAATACTTTGGTTTGCCATATATTTTATGCATGATCAAGTCTAAATAAAGGCACAACCAAATATAATTTTTATATAATTTAAATAAATTCATTTCTATGTCAATATGAAATGGTTCCGCCAACCCCAAAATAAACTAATCACCACTGAACTCTTTCGATCCTCAAACTTACCTCTAATATATTTCTGATCCCAACATGCCCATGTGGGATCCATGTGCAGCCTATATTTCCATATGGGCCGGTGTGGAACAGATATGGGTCCATTTAATGCCCATTAATATGCTAGCGTGCAGGGTGTATAGCCTAATTGTTGTAGGTACATGTAGGTCAACTGTTGAGGGCCATGGGATTCAGTCATTCTTCCTCAATCTGGTTCCTGAAGGATCCGAAACTGCATAATAAGAATAATGGTTTCTTAATTTTGTTTTTGAATAGTATAATCTGGAGCTCGCAATGGAGGCCTGCATGGCCATTTCAGGATTTGTCGAGTCCATTTTGGGCATCTTCGGTGCTGCCCTTGGCTGCAAAGTAGTGGTATGCAGCAGCAGCAGCAGCGACAGCAGCAGCTCAGAACAACCCCAAATGGTTGGTGAACACAGTCAGTTATAAATTATATGCTTAGAGAATAATAATAATATCATAATAATATAATCGAAAATCGTAATAGTTGATTGCTGATTCGCTATCCAGTCTTGCATCTTAAAAGACGATATAAACAAGTGCGATTTAAGACAGCTTTATATATCATGCCATACAGCTAGGAATGGCATTCATAAAAATTTCAATGGAATAATCATTTTGATGCAGGCGCCTCAGATGGGCCGAATCGTAATTGTAATTCGTAAATGCACATTTACATAGCGCCTCATTGAGAAAAATCATCACAGTGCTCCCGACAAGACAAAACAAGACTGCATCAATAATGTGATGATGTTAAAACGTTGGTGAAATAGAGACAGAGATAAGACGGTCATGTTACAGGTTGCATGGAAGCCAGATCATGAAAGTGTTGTAGCCATGCATTTTGCGACTGCGTCATACAGCAGCATGATGAAGACAGCGAAGATGATGACGATTATGATGATGAATTGGAGCAGAACAAGAACAGCAACTAAATGATAATGCTTGTTTATAATTGTCATGATGACTTTGACGACGACGAAGACGATGCTGCTGCATATGATTATGACGACTTCAAAATCCCACGATCGTAGCTATTATCTTCCTCCTTGTCATCATCATCATCATCATCATCATCATCATCATCATATTATTATTACAGTAGTAGTAGTAGTAGTAGTAGTAGTAGTAGTAGTAGTAGTAGTAGTAGTAGTAGTAGTAGTAGCAATTAGCAGTAGCAGTAGCAGTAGCAGTAGCAGTAGCAGTAGCAGTAGCAGTAGTAGCAGCAGCAGCAGCAGCAGCAGCAGCAGCAGCAGTAGCAGTAGTAGTAGTAGTAGTAATAGTAGTAGTAGTAGTAGTAGTAGTAGTATCATCATCACTACCACTGTCGTTATCATCGTCATTGCTGTCATAGTTATAGACGTAATCATTATTTCGGCAACCTAATTACATTATGGTCTAAACAACGTTTAACACTGCAAGAAGGTTCTTCACGCAGGAACTTTTTCGTTAATTTTGCAGGATCTCTCATCAAGTGATCGTTATTTGTCTGCCGATGGTCAGGTGATATATCTTGCCAAATGTCAAAGGGCACAGTATGCCTTTGGTCCTCCATCGACTGCAATGATGTCACAGCAAGGTAAACGGCGGAATTATTTGTGATTGCGCTATAGAAATTAATGCCTGATGCACAAAATGTTGGAAAACATGTGAGGACTTTTCTCAGTATAAGCGTAACTAGAAATGTTAACTGATGTGAAAACAATCTTTTGCTAACCGGAAAATGTAATTTAAGCATCCTCAACTTAAAGCTGCCCTCCGATGAAGTTTAACTTAGAGTCTCACTTAAGGTTTTTCAAATCGTAACCTTCAGGTTTAACAATACATGTCGATGTGAAAGACCTACTGTAGCCTAGATCTATAGTTCTTCGATCTGATAGTGTAATTTAAAATTTTAAAGAACTTTACATGGGAGATAGGTTTACCCAGTTGATCTACGGTGCAACGCGTTAGGAATAATCGATAGCTCACTCAATCGGTATTCCAATGATTTCGAGTTCGTGCATGCTTTATTTACTCTGTGTAGGGACTCTGGACATGTTGCTTACACACGCTTGTACCTGTCACAAAAATGTACTTTCGTGTCATGGGTATCTTACTCCGATCCATACAGCACCACGCTCCATACTAGTGTCTTTATCATTCTTATTTTTAGATTCCTGTTTAGTTTTCCTCTCAGTAATTCTCTTCTGTTTGAGAATGCCTCCTTTCGTATTGCTATCCTTCTTTTAATTTCTCTGTGGCATTTGGCATCTGTCGTAATCATACTCCCTAGGTAGCAGAATTCTTTGACTTGCTCTATCTGTTTTCCTCCAATGTGTATTCTGACTACAGTTTCCTTTCCTTTACTTATCTTCAATACCTTTGTCTTTTTGATGTTAATCTTCATCCCGTATTCGGTTGATGTTGTGTTTAGCCTATCCATCATTGCTTGCAGTCCTTTCTGGTTTCTCGCCAACATTGCCTGATCATCTGCAAACCTTAATGCCTTTATCCATTTTCCACCAACCTTTATCCCCTCCTCCATCTCCTCTACTGCCTCTCTGACAAGCTCTTCTCTATAGATGTTGAATAGTAATGGTGACAGTGGACATCCTTGTCTCACACCTCTTCCAACGTTTCCTGGTTCCGAGTACTCTCCATCTATTCTTATTCGCATCTTTTGTCCCATGTATAAGTTTCCTATTAATCTTCTGTCTCTCCAATCTATTCCCATCCGCCTCAATGCATGTAGTAGCCTTCTCCAGTCAACTCTATCAAATGCTTTTTCATAATCCACAAAGCATATAATTATATACATCCTGACCATTCTGGCAGCTCCTCTCTGTTAGTACTCTTAGTGTTCCGATCGCATCCCTAGTTCCCATGCCCTTTCTAAAACCAAATTGATCATCTCCCAGCCCATCAATTGCCTCTGTCTTTGCTTGCACTCTCTTTGCTAGAATTCTTATCATGACTTTTGACGCATGGGTGAGGAGGCTAATGGTCCTGTAATCCTCGCATGCTGTTGCATTTGGTTTCTTTTTAATTGGTATTATTATGGATTGCAGGAAGTCCTCTGGCCATTCTCCCGTTGTGTATATATCTTGGCATATCCTTATTAGTTCTTTCATGGCACCATCTTTTAACGATTAATGTGGTTTTCTGTACCGTAGGTCTGGATCCTGCAACGTGCCAGGCAACGTCCGTCAATGTCACATGGGTTCATCCTCTTTCCCAGCCAAGGACTTCAGTCAACGTTTCAACATTTCCTGACACTGATCCTTGTCCACCATACTCACCCTATCCGCAGACTACTTCGACTACTTCTCAGCCTTGATCATAGGTCCTCTTACGTGTATATTATATGCCAAACTCAATAAGTGAAGCGCGTTTGAATTTGTTACCGCCCCTTCGAGGAGCGCTTTATCCGTCTCTAATATTTCTCTCACATCGATTGTGACAAAATATTCGTCAATGATGACTTATAGCAATTGAACACGTTGGCGGATTCACCTGTGTTCAAGCATGACTAGTTTATACTGCAAAGACACTGTTGCATCAGTTATATATTTAATTATATATATATTCGTTTAATATTGAATCTCATGCTGAATGATGTAGGTCTGCTGTAAACGATGGAGCGGGAGTCGACTTATTGCAATTGAACGTGCTGGTGGATTCATCTGTGTTCAAACGTTAATAGTAAATAGTGGAAATAAATGCAAGGACACTATCTCATTAGTGCAGCTGTTGTCAAGCTAATAGGTCTGCTGTAAAAGTAGGCTGTGTGCGCATAGCCTGTACTTGGAAAGATGCTGACACACTGGGCCGTTCGCTTGTTTAGAACGGTCACGGGTGACTTCGCTCAAGCCTGTCTTTCCTTGCTCCATTTGATGTGTATATATAACAAAAGCTGCTTGATTACTCATCCTCGATAAATTGTAAACAACCTGTGGATGCATTCAGTAGCAAATGAACGTGCGCGACGAGCCCAATAGCATATTAATTTGTATAGCGCTGTTACTATAGAGCTTTCGTTTCTAGACCGGGTACAGTGTGCACTCAGACTGTCAATGGGACAGAGACTGGACTCGATGACATACGTTAAGGTAGAGTTAAAGTAAATCTTTGGTTTATTACACGCCTCTTTCTTAAGGCACTATAGTCCTTACTCCGAGTCCTTAGAGGTATAATGGTCTGCGGATTGAAGGATCTTTTGGGTGGTCACTTAACACGACAGCATCGATCCCAACCAACGTAAAAGGCGCCCTTTTAACGGCATGGCTGTGTTACGGCGCCATATATAAACTGTCACTGTTATTGTTATTATTAAAAGCCTCAACTTACAGGTCACATGTGAGCGGTTTGACAAAGAAATCCCAATTTCATCTGACGCACCGAATAAGAACAACAGACGCAAAGGTCAAACACAAAGATGGATAAAAGATACGGAAGAGAAAGACAATTGTTACGCAGTCGTTTGCACGTCTGTATGGACGCTGGCTTGGACGCGTTGTTCCCGTGCCGGTAACACTCTGGCACGAAGAGCAGGAGATCAGCATGGTATACCCGTTTACCATGTTAGCAGAGGGATGACAGTTGAGTATAGTCTACTCAAATAGCATTGTCAGAAAAAAATGAGAATAACTGGCTTAACTAACAACACTTAACTAGGTCACTTAACTAATTGTGGTATAACAATGAATAACCATATTTAGAAAACGCATTGACTATTGTCAAGGAGGTAGGCTCTGACCTCTTTTTAAATAGGGCAAGATTCGGAAGAGTGCGCAGTGACTTCGGTAGGTTATTCCAGACAGGAGGACCAGCACATCTTAAGGTAAAATAACGAGTGTTAGTGCGGGCATAGGTTCCATCAAAGTTATCGAGAGATCTTGTATAATGAGAATGTGTATCAGAGATCTTAGAGAAGTAGCGACTGAAGATTGGGGGAAGAGATTTGTTGGCGAAGCGATACATAAATTCACAGATTTGCAATTTATTTATCTGAGGGATATTAAGTATTCGTAGTATACTAAATCTACTTGCTGTGTTAGTTATCAATGATTTCCCAGCAATAATACGTACAACTCGTCTCTGTAATATAAATAGCCTATTCAGACGAGAGGAATAATTGGAGGCCCAGGCGATATTACAGTATGTCAAATAAGGGTAAACAAGAGAATAATATAGTGTATGCAGAACTCTAGAAGGTAACAGGTAGGATACACGAGCCAGAATCCCTATGTTCTTGGCAACCTTAGTGGAAATGTTACTTATGTGATCATTCCAGGTTAAATGTTGGTCAATGTAGACCCCAAGGAATTTGGAAGAATTGACTTGAGCAATAGGAATATTGTCAATGGAGAGGATGGAATCAGTAGCAGGGACCGGTTTCCGATGAGATCGGAAAAGGACATAATTAGTTTTTCCCAGGTTAAGAGAAAGTTTATTAGCCTTAAACCACTCCGCCACATGGATAAGTTCAGTGTTGGCAATAGATAGCAGAGACTGGATTGATTTATGAGAGAAAAAGACATTGGTGTCATCTGCAAAAAGAATAAAGTTAAGTTGGTCAGATGCATTCGGCAAGTCATTAATGTATAGTAAGAACAGCAGCGGACCCAAAATTGACCCCTGTGGAACACCACATGTAATAAGTTTAGTTTTAGACTGACAACCTTTACAGCAAACACATTGGCGTCTCTGATCAAAGTAACTTTTAAACCACAAGATCGATTCCCGCTACCCTCTCAAAGGTCGACTCAGCCTTTCATTCGCTAGGAGGCGCTGGCAACATGAGCAGTAGGACGTGATGGATGTCTTGCATGGCTGCCATATGTATAAATATACAGTTAAATTCGACTCCTGTAATAAGTTGTAATCATCCGTTCATGCTATAACTTGTAATCATACTGCGGTGCGTCAACACGAATAATATGCGTAGTTTTCATACAATGAGACGCCATTTTAATCTTTCAACTTGCGTTGATCGGTGAGGTATGTGGGACTCAGTTGGCCCAGATGACCTTTGTATTTTTGGCGACTGATTTATGGCCTGTGCTAGGAGCATCTTGAGTTCGGCCTCCAACTAATCCGCTCAATATGGACAGGATTTCATGGACGCCATGGTCTGATGGACATGCATGCTATCCCAGCTTGTCCACACATACAAAGTCTACTTATTTGGATTGTCGTGGAAATTGAAACCTAGATAAATCAAGTCACGTCGGTTGACGGCCCACGTCAATGGGACAGAGACTGCGACATCATAACTGGCCAGTTGCATCCAAATTAAGGGCTGAGTAAACGGGTTTGTCAGTGAGTGATGCGGTGCACCATTGGACTACTATACATTTAAGTAAATCACATATTTATAAAGGAACAAATGAGCTATAGGGACTTGGATTCAACGCATACTAGGCTACCTCCACTTGAGCCATTTTGGCCAATGACTTACAGTTTCAAAAACTTTGACGTGCAAATCATTAGGCCTATACTGTGGAATGAAGATCAGAACAACAATTGTATTATTGTATTTTCGTTTATTCAAAACTGGCTGTCATAATGCAGCCAACGACAAAAGTGCGTACCTTATGGTTATAATAAAGGAGCCTAAACTGATTATAGATATGGATCATATCTATACTGGATAATGTATTGTAAATGTATTGGATAGTTAAACACTATATGGAATGTAAGAGTACACAGTGTAAGTGTTTTGTGCAGCATGCGCGGTAGAAAGTTCTTGCTGTCCTTTGCTGGAATGACGAAAGGGTTGGGCCTAGGTCGGAGGTCATATCGACTTGTCGGTCGCTCCTGGCACATTCGACGTAAGACATGCCCGGGGTCATTTATGATGGCGTTAAACAACACGTCATCAGCTCGGCTGGCCAGGCCATCGACAGTCTGGGCATCCCCCGGCAGAAACCCCGCTTCTTCTCAGTCGCTGAGTGAAACGCTCCAGGCGATCGCGGTCTCCTGCTCCCATGTACCCCCACCAGGCTGGAGACGCATACATCATTCTCGCCATCGTGGTAGCACGCGTCACCACGTGCAAGGCCTGTGCTGGCATACCACGACAACAACAACAACAACAACGGTTCTGCAGACTATTCAATAGACGCCTACGAGGTCATCGATTATATCTGAAGGCTTTCCAATTGTCAACTGTGCATGGCCGCAGTGCCTTGAAAAGACCTGACCTGATGATTGGCCCAAATGAGTAATTTATGTGGGTTGAGCTGAGTCGGTTCAACCGTCTCCAAGAGACGAAATCCGGGTCAAGTCATACCAAAGCAAACCAATAATTGTCACATGTCACGAGGTAGATCTACGCGCATAGGTGCTTCATTTGAAAGCATTCTCCTTCGCTTGAGAAACAACGGTGACATTTTTGCGAATGGATCCACGAATTATCTGAATATAAAATTGAGCAGTATATAAACGAGCAATCGAAGGCAATTGTCTGCGTATACTCCCCTTGTTTAGTTTCTGCTAAACCAGTCCAAAGAGCAGTCGTTGCTATTGTTGACAGGTGGTCACGGTATTTGCCGTGACGCAAATAGACCTACCACCGCTGCATTGCGAAGCTATGCGAGGGCACAATAATTATAATTATTGTCTGGTTCATGGCCTCACAAAAGCATAACCGTATGTATGTATGTATGTATGTATGTATGTATGTATGTATGTATGTATGTATGTATGTATGTATGTATGTATGTATGTATGTATGTATGTATGTATGTATGTATGTATATGTATGTATATGTATGTATGTATGTATGTATGTATGTATGCATGTATGTATGTATGTATGTATGTATGTATGTATGTATGTATGTATGTATGTATGTATGTATGTATGTATGTATGTATGTATGTATGTATGTATGTATGTATGTATGTATGTATGTATGTATGTATGTATGTATGTATGTATGTATGTATGTATGTATGTATGTATGTATGCATGCATGCATGCATGTATGTATTATGTATGTATGTATGTATGCATGTATGTATTGTGTATGTATGTATGTATATGGCCCTACCGTTTGTATAGCGCCTGATAAGTACCTCACGAAGGCGTTCCACTGCATTATTGGTTTAAGATTTATTTGTGAAGAAAGGCTAAAACGCTATTATTGTTAATTTCTAAGCAAGAATTTCACTATTTAATCGAAATTCTGGCTCTGAAATATCAAGCATTTCAGATTACGTCACTAAGATTTGTGCCTACTTTATATATTTGCTTTAAGTTAGTAGGCCTAGGCCTATTAAGTCAACCAATATTAGAATATCTATTTTATATTTCTAAAATTTGTTTTAGGTTATATCTCCAATATTGCCACTAGGCCTACATTACTAAGAGCGGCAATTATTGACCATTTATTTTTGCAATATGTTGATACATTTCAGGTGTTGTAGTTTTACTTATTATTTATCAGTCTCACTGTTTTCAAACAACGTCTGTTTCAGACGTACATGTATCTGGGTTTTAATGAGTTGCAGTGGTTAAGTCGCGCGAAATAGGGGAGTGTGTTCTGCTGGGCTACACTAATAAGATGATCAATATAAGAGACCAGGTTTCACAATTACTACTAAACTAAATTGTCACCTTTCCTACAGTTCAATCGGCTTTAATGTCACATTTCTCAAAACTCATTGCAGCATCTCGACTTTCTGGAAATTCGTTGATATTTACTCGATTTACGGGCCAAATTAATCGAAATATTCTTCTTAATAAGAAATTGCATTGGTGCAAGAGAAAAAGCTGTCGATTCAAGTACATCTTAAGAAAACCGGCGATTCTAACCGAGGCGATAAAAGTAGGGTTGAACCGTTGAACCCGGTTGATGTAAACTGTCATTTTTTCGGTTTTCTCTGACTAGTAGGCCTATACAGCCGAAATCTTCTAATAATGTCAACAGACATTACATTAACATGGCATTCCCCAACACCTGTTTTAATTCTTGTATATCTGGGAGTCACCGATCTCGACTGTTCGTTCAATTGATTCTGGTGGCGAAATGAGACTCCTCTTTAAAATTGCCGTGTAAATTAAAATGACAATCTAAAAAGAATTCTCAGTGCCAATCACAATCGAAATAAAACAAGGGCTGTGCCCAGTGACGCCATGGACGATAACGGCGCAATATAAGTTCTGAGAATAGATTAGATTGGGTTTATGAACAGCAGACAGAAATCACCAGTTAGCCAATCTGACATCTAATCATACATGCAGCCTATTTGATTAAGCTAAGCATTATTCTATACGAGCATAATTTTATGCCTTAATTTATTTTGATTACGTTTAAATAGGTTTAAAACCCGGGCAAAGCCGGGTAGACATCTAGTATCTTATAATAACAGACATTACATTAACATGGCATTCCCAACATCTGTTTTAATTCTTGTATATCTGGGAGTCACCGATCCCGACTGTTCGTTCAATTGATTCTGGTGGCGAGGACTCCTCTTTAAAATTGCCGTGTAAATTAAAATGACAATCTAAAACATTTCTGTGCCACACTCTGTGCCCATGCAGTGACGCCACTTAAGAATATAAGTTCTGAGATTAGATTAGATAGATTGGGTTTATGAACAGCAGACAGAAATCACCAGTTAGTCTAACATCTAATCGCATGCAGCCTATTTGATTAAGCTAAGCATTATTCTATACGAGCATAATTTTATGCCTTAATTTATTTTGATTACGTTTAAATAGGTTTCATAGATTGCAACTTTTCCCCCTATAACTTAGCCTACGCATATAGGCCCTAGTATCGTGCGTTCCATTCAGCTGGCATATGACGTTGTGATGCTCTGAATATGACATTCATCTCTTTCTCTCCCCTATTGCGCATTTCTATTACTCATCGTCCTCCGTTTGCTAAGGACGGACTATAAAGTACAGCGTTGAAAAACAAGAGAATGTCTTCTGAGAAATTATATAATGCCTGCTGCAGCTTGTGCCTACGCACCTGCCTACGCACCTGCCTACATATGTAGGCCTATGAACGTGTCAGCAGCTCTTTACCGTAGAGCCTATATCCGCGTAATCTGGAAAACCCTACGATATGTCAACAGCCTCGTTCATGTTATGGTCTACGAATAATAGCTTATGCTGTATATTACAGCCGTGCAAACAGCGCGAAGCCAGCCCAGTATATATTCGGTTACTCTAACCTCTGAGACGAGCATAGGACATAGGAGATTTCAACACACGACGACGTTTTCATCTCTTGATACCTGAGAAGCTTAATTGCATCGACAAGCCAAACTTTCCGAAGGTAACGCTGTCATTAATTTATAGACTATTCAACTGTGATAACATTTTTGTAATTGTAGGTCGGGGGGGCCCGAAGTCATTTAGCCATACTTCAAGACAAACACTTCAGTGACGCCGCAATTGAAACAGCTTAGCCCATCGTTATTTATCTTCTTGTTTGATTTGTTGGTCAGTGTTTTGGGCGGGGAGATGGCTGAATGGTAACACGCTGGCACGAAAATCAGAAGGACACGGGCTCGATACACGCTAGCCCAATAAGGTTGACTCAGCCTTCCACTCCCTATGGGCGTCTGTAAAATGAGCAGTAGGACAGATGGGCGCCTTAGGGGCTGCCATACAGTTAAATTCGACTTCAGGACCTGTTAAATTTGTTATTTTCTTGTACTACCATATCACGTAATCCTGCTGCGTACATGTTAGTTTGAATTAATAAACGAAATTGAAAAAAAAATAATATTTAGGCCTGTGTCAGTGACAAATGCGTAAAAAAGATCGGAAGAATAATTTTTCAGAATTATATTGAATTGAATTTCTGGTGAAAGGCTAAATTCCGAAGGTGTAGTTGAACGTGAAGCATACAGATGACTTTCGTTTAAAGTGTCTCTATCAACTTGGAAATATATCATTTAGTCAATGTCATTTTTCCAACGCCTTTTGATTAATGATAAGGGCGTTTCAGAAGTCATTAATTTAAATAGGTTAGATTACACAGGTTAATTAACGGTTATATGTATCAAAAGTATTAGGCCTACAGTCTGTAGGCCTACAGTGTAGGCCTATACTAAATACTTCTGTTCAAGCTTACATGCAGACGTTAGCTTAAATAAACACACAGGGTAAGCCTAGTGATTTAATTGGGCTTGCGCAGGTTGAAATAGGCTGCGGCTGAAAACTAGGCTGAGGTTTAACAAGAATGGCGATCGGCCTTTAAACAGCATTTCCAAGTAGGGTACAGTTAAACTTAGGTCTAAAATGAGTCGATCATAGTGCAACACCATTCAGACACTTGATCAATACTTCAGCTGTTTCCATGAAAGTTGCAATGGGCCAAGTAGGCCTATATATCAAGAATCCAGAGGAGTCTATGAAACATGTTACAGATGAAGGAAAACTGTTTCAGTAGCCTATAGTTATGGAATCGATATTGGTCGGCAATAACGTATCTAATAAAACAGAATCATAGCTTATCAGACTATAAGTAGGCTATAGTCATTATTATTTCTTTGAGGAAACTTTAATTAAGGAATCAACTTTACTATGTTTCATGAAAGGTTTCCATATAAAAATTGCTGTTAAATTCGTCTTAAATAAACGCTAGTGTCCACACACAGCGAAAAAGGAAGAATAACTTAGGCTTCTCTATTTAATTACGAAAGCGCCGATACATGCTTTCTACTGACTGCTAAAAATTATTATGTCGTCAATTATAATTATTAACGCTGCTATATACAGGCCTAAGCATTAATTGCATACTTATAATATATTGATACGTTTGAATATTCAACTCAAGAGAATTTTTTAGAATGGAGCCCTCATCGACCAACTATCCGAATGGTGTGGTTCCTCAAGCTGCCCCCGGAGTAGTCGTGTGTGTACCAGCGAGACCAGAACCTGAGATGTGTGAACAATTCCCTCGTCGCCTGTCACTTGGATTAGGAATAGCTCTGGTCATAGCTGGATGCCTTTGCGTCGGCTTTAACGTGGTTTCTGTTGTCTACGCGGCAGTCTACGCGGGAAGTTTTGTCCATTGGTCATGGCATTTGGGGCGGCATTCTGGTAGGTTTACAAACCCTATTAGACCTATTTTGTTTTGATATGAGTTGAACAGCTTGGCACGTCCAAAAGTGATCTTACATAAATTCTGTTGCATGATTCTATGGTTGGCTTATTAAATTTGCAGATTTTTGCAAACTTCATTTAAAGGAGCAAAACATTTACACTTATTTAGTTTTCACATAATCTTAATTAAAGGAGGATTACTTCCCTATAAATGTCAAACTATTTGGTCGCAATTTTACAGACCAATTATTATTAAATACAATTGCGGTCTAAATTGGAAGTGCTCTTGACAATAGTTAGCTGTCCAGGATTCGAATGGTTTTATTTTTCCTTGATTGGTCACCATGGCTAGAATCTTTAAATACTTCATAGCTAAATCTTTTTTCTAAATTCAAAAATCATTTTCGAGTGCATGGATTAACGATGATATTAATAATTATTTAAATTATGTAAAGACCTTTGTCGTTTGCATTTCAAGTTAATTTCGCTGTTGTTTTGAAACAGTTCGCTGTGACGGGTGGAGCCGGAATAGAAGCCTCTAGAAGGAAAACAAAATGGAATGTACGTATGCTCTACTTATAGTCTATATTTGAAGTATCTATGAATTCATGTATTTAGATATTTAGGCATTATGTATCCTATCTATAATAATAGGCCTATATAGCACCTTTATGATACGTAATAAGGAGTTATGTTTCATTTCAGCATGTGTAATATCGCATTGCCTATACTATCGTTCCATCCATGTCTGTTTCTATATAAAGTGCATCCAGCTGATATCGGATAGTTACTACTTCCTGTGGTAGCCAGATCCAGTGATCCACAATTCATTGGCTAAAAAGAATTTTCTAATGTCTAGTCGCACAAGTTTATAGTACAGTTTCGGATTGTGGCCTCTCAGATTTTCAGTTGTTGCTTTCTTCTTAAAGGGAGTTTTCATCTACATTTTCGAGACCATGCAGAATTTTGTATGTCTCAATGAGATTCCTTATTCTTCTTCTTTCCAAATTAAAAAGACCTAGCTTTTGAAGCTTTGCTTCATGTAGCATCCTAGCAAGACCCAGCTTTTGAAGCCTTTTTCATATAGCATCCTCTGATGAGTTAATGAGTTATCTATCATTGCAGCATGTGCGCATTGCAAAATAATACATAGGCCTCTGTTTATATAGCATTCCTGTTGATATATGTACCACTGAGCATTGGTGAAACCTAAGACTCCTTCATTTTTGTTTGACTCAATCAAAAGGCTTGATCAAAACGAATGTCGTCCCAGGTGTTATTCCAGAGACATAGATAGAGAGACACAGTGAGACACACAGACAGAGAGATATCTAGAAAGAGAGAAGACACAGAGAGAGATAGGGAGAGAGACAGGGAGAGACCAGGAGAGAGGCAGACAGACAGAGACACAGAGAGAAAGAAACAAAGAGGCAGATAGAGACCCAGAAAGAGACAGGGAGAGATACATGGAGAGAGGCAGGGAGACAGACAGAGAGACAGAGAGAGACAGAGAGACAGAGAAGACAGAGACGCAGAGAGAGACAGGACACAGAGACATGGAGAGATAGAGGAAGAGAGGCAGACAAACAGACAGAGACACACAGAGAGACAGAGAGAGAGACAGAGAGAGACACGGAGAGATACAGAGAGAGGCAGACAGAGACACAGAGAGACACAGAGGCAGAAAAACAGAGAGAACGAGAGAGAGGCAGACAGACAGAGAGACGGAGAGATGGTCAGAGGGAGAGAGGCAGACAGACAGAGAGGGCACACACAGAGAGAGACAGAGAGACAGAGAGAGAGAGACAGGGAGAGAGCCAGACAGAGACAGAAAGAGAGTCACACAGAAAGGCACACAGATAGAGAAATTTCCACAGGTACTCAAGGTGATCTCCGTAGCAAGATGATTTCTTCAGGTGCACATGGCAACCTGACGCATTCGCAGCTAGTGTTGAAATCAGAGATTATGTAACGTTTGTAAATTCTTTTAACGAGCCCATAGCAGCCGCACGCAACGTACACTGCGACCGCGTAGACAGTCGGCAAATGTCGGTACCAATTCGGAAAGGAATGAACAAGGAGAACGCTCTACATTTTGATCCTTTTCTGTTTAGAGAGACTTGTGCAATGTATCTCGCATGCATCCGATATAATGCAAAGAAAGCTAAGACTAAATATGAAATATTTATAAAATATACTATATATATCCTGTTTATATATATATTTTATATTCTGCTTCTATCTGCTTTTGTCGCTTAACTCTGTTGCTTGTCAATGTTTTCGATAGATCGTTGCTTACCTGGTGTTGTGCATCGTATCAGCAATTGTCGCGGTAGCCATTACAGCTCTCTCAATTGTCGGAGCCAAAGAAGCCGGCAATTTTCAAGCGTTATTATTATGCGTGGGTCGCTACAACGAAACATCAGCTGCTTGTCACATAGTAAGTAGCATTTGTTGAATAAAGCGATTGTTGTGAGATCATTGTTATCAAAACTTCATGGAACGACACAACTAATACAAGAGGAATAGCAGAATTTGCACCAACAACTGTTCAAACCTTGTTGTAACTTTACATTGCTCTGGCAAAGGTTTAAAAAGCTCTAGTCGTTAATTTTTTAAATGCAAAGTCTTTATGCAATGTTGATGTTTTAATATGACATCTGTGTGGAAACTGTAATTTGATAATGCCCTCCTTATTGCATTGAAATTCTTATTTTTCCGCAAAATGCGTCCCAAACTTGAACAGTGAATTATCTCCTCAATTTTGGAAAATGCCTATACTCGAGGATAATTCTCAGGCGACGCGATGTCGGACCCACTTCCGAAAACTAACGAACAAGGAGATGAATCTTCATCATTTCGATCCTTTACTGAACCAGTGACTTAGTGCCATGTGATCATAACGAACAAGGAGAAGGATTATGCTTCATTTCGATTCTTTCCTGTACAAGAGACTTGCATCCGATATAAGCACAGAAAGCCAGGACTTATGAGATATTTATAAATGCATTATTATATTCTGCATTATCATATTATATTCTGCAGTGAATATGCCTGCCTCATTGATCTTAACCTTATATCTGTTGCTTGCCAATGTTTTTGATAGATCGTTGGTTACCTGGTGTTGTGCATCATATCAGCAATTATGTCGCAGCAGTCGTTACCTCTATGATCAATTGTCGGAGCCAAATGATGATCATAATGCCGGCGAATTATGCATACGTCATATTTTGCGTTCTTCGTGACAACCAAATGAAACCTGCTTGTCACATAGTAAGTAGCATTTGTTGAATACAAGCGATTGTTGTGAGATCACTGTTACCAAAACTAATCAAAGATCGACGCCAGGAATAATGCCTACGAGGAATAGCAGAATCTGCAACAACAAGGGTTTAAACCTTGTTGTAACTCATGCATTTCTCTGGCAGTAAGGTTTAAAAAGCTGTGTCATAGATCGGTGATTTTTGCTTCCATTTATGCTTCCAAGAGCAACGATGCTCAGTTCTTGGTGCGTGGTTTTTGTGACGTAGTGATCAAAATGAGCAGCGAATTATGCCAGTTTCAAAATGATTATGAGCGGTGAATTATGATTGCTTCATAATGATTATAATGAGCAGTGAATTATGCCTGCTTCATAATGATGCTAATGAACAACTGTTAATGTTAGTTGCCTGTACAGGGCTTGTCTAAAAATAATGCGTCAGATTAGAGTCATTCGACGCTGCCGCGACTCTCGTCCACTCCTTCATTCTGACGCCCCTGGACTTTTGCAACTCTGTCCTCGCAGGCCTGCCAAAATTCCGGAAACGACAGCTTCAATTTATCTTTCCACGCCTGCACTAAGCGAATTGTTGTTAACCTGCCCAAATCCTCGCAAGTTTCGAGCTATAATTATGCGAGACACGCTGCACTAGCTCCCGCTTGAGGATAGGATCACCTTCAAAATCCTCCTTATGGGAAGAGCTTCGATAGTTGGTGCGGCACCTTACTACATCTGAAAATTTTTACCTGCCTGTGGCTTGCAGAGACCAAACACAGGAAGAACTGATGATGAAATGTCGTAGACTAGGCCTATTCACATTCGCGGAAAATTAGTTTACATGTAAAACACCAAATATATCGAAATTAACCAGGAAACATGAACATAGATTGCACCTCCTCGATTTGCATTAAGTCTGCACTGCAATGTCTATTATTATCATCATCGTCTTCATCCCTGTTATCCGATGGATTGGTTTGGCTGAACAAATTGCCTGTTCATAAAATGAAGTTCTTTAAAAGACTAAATGCAAATAAGTGAAGCATTTTTGATGGCGGCTTTTCTATAAATTCTTATATTTATATTTGAACAGTTAACGGTTGCGATTGCGATGGAGTCGTGTGTCGCCATATCGGCATACACTGCACTCTGTCTGTCCATTTGGGGAGCAGTCAATGGCCTCAAGACAGTAACAGGATGCTGCTCAAAACCATCACAGCAACAGGTGGGTAGACACTAAGCTGTTCAGGAATTGCACAATCACAGAAGATGCTGTTGTTGACGAATGATTATAACATTGTTGCATTTTCAGCGAATACGAAAATTCCTACTCAACACTTATTGCGTCGTATTGTATAAGGCATTTTCTAAAGCGCCTCTAGCAGTGATGACTCGAAATAGGTATCGGACTGATATGTAATTACGTTATGATCCAGCTAATTGCGCGCTTCAGATTTGATATTTTGAACAGCGACTAACAAGGGTAACATCCTGTATGCATTTCCATATTGAATACTTATCCTCCTCACTAAGCATCATCAATGACAATGAGCAGATTTGCTATCGGTCTTGGACAAGCCCCTTACATAGCGTTATCTTAGGGGAGGCTCGAAACCCTTACGTGAACTGACTGCGCTTACAAGGGAAGCGCTCAACCCATGTCACACTTAAGATGCCAGAAAGTAATTAAATTAGATATGTCTGTCTAATTTAGTATATGTATCATTGTATGGAGGTTTGTATGTTTCTAGTCAGTTAAACGAAATAATTTTGCCATATTCTATAAGAATTCCTAGGTCGTGTCAAAGAACAGGTGATTATTTCGACCGCTTCGTTAAGCATTGCTTCAACATCCAATTAACTGATTTCGACCACTGAGCTGGCATGCGTGACTTCAAACTAAACATCTGCTTCTCGAATTACACTATAACTCATTACGGAAATATTTCCCAAAAAGAAACTTTTTATTGATACGACAAGCACACTTTGCTATGATATATTCGATTTCAACTCTATCTAAAACACATGATTAAAATTAGAGATTACTAAGTCGACGCCATTCTTCTCGAAATGCAGCTGCGTGTGGTCGATTCCGAATGCTTGATGGCTTCCTATGGTTAGAGATAGCCTTCTGCAACGTCTAACGTACATAAGGCCTATACTTCAACAGCCTAGTTACCTTGGCATTCTTAACTCTGAAGTGAAGCAGCTCGGCTCTTAAACAGGTAGTCTTTGAAATTATGCAACGTAGAACACTGTGTAATTGTTTGCTAACAACATTACCTACAATGACATCATTTGCTGCGGTTATTTCAATCGATGGTTTATCGTTTATGTCACAGGGTCATATGCTGTATCCCGCCAACCAAAATGTCTGTTCAGCCGATCTAGGAGCTGTTGCTTACAACCAGAGACCTCCTTCTTCTAAGCCCAGTCGATCCGGAGAAAATCAGCATCAAGACAAACTCTAACGATGGGTAGCGAGACATCAGCTGAACATCTGCTCCGAGAGTACACGAAGCTCAGCTTAAGAATTTTATACGATCAACTATTTATTTATTAACTGTATTCTAAAATTTGTTCCGCAAAATCACTGTAATCTCAATGCAAAACACCTCATTTACTAGTGTAACAAATCAAATTGCCACAAGGCAAAAAAAATCGTTTGGGTGTTGTCTCTTCCCAATTTCTGATGAATCGAGAGAAACACAAAGTACATCCATTATCTTTTCAATGCTTTGCACCTGCAATCCAACTCAACCCAGTAGCTTTCAATAAAAATAATTGCTCTGCTTGCATTTTATAATCTACCTGAACTGATTTCTGCATCGAATAATTTCAGTGCTATACTGTAAAAATAGGGAGTAATATGAATGATGATGATGGTAATACTACTAGTACTACTAATCCAGTACTACTATTACTGCGACTACTACTATACTATTACTACCACCACCACCACCACCACCACCACCACCACTACTACCACTACCACTACTACTGCTGCTGCTGCTACTACTACTACTACTGCTTTACTACTACTATTACTACTACTACTACTACTACTACTACTACTACTACTACTGCTACTACACTACTACACTACACTAGTACACTCACTGTTTTTTGGGTGTTGTCTCTTACCAGTACTAGCACGAGTAGTAAACACCAGTACACTAACCACTTTCACTGTATTGCACCACCACCACTACACCACTACTACCACTACTACTACCACCACTACTACCACCACCTACTACCTGACTGACTACTACTACCACTTCTACTACTACTGTACTACTACTGCTACTACTACTACTTACTACTACTACTACTACTACTACTACTACTACTACTACTACTACTACTACTACTACTACTACTACTACTACTACTACTACTACTAATGCTACCACTACTACATGCTGCGGCTTGGTTGGTTTGGTGTGGTCCAAGAATAACCACTATTGCTCAAACGCGGGTTTTTCAAACTTTCTGCCATTTTTCAAGCGTGGGTTTTCCAAAAATCTTTAATAACTCGTCATACCTTTTGTTTTCCCGTTTGCCCATTTGACAAATTCCGCGTTCCATCCGACGAAATAGCAGTTCAACAGGTTTGAATGCCTGGCCATTCGACAGATATAGTCTGACAGGCTGGGGCATGAATTCTTCGTTAAGACTTAATGGATCACAATTGTAAACCATATTTCGAATACATGATAAACTTAAAACACAATTGAATGTAGGCTAGATTATAATTTACAGGCCATATGCCCATTGGATGTTTTAGTTTTAAAGTAGAGTAAATTGAAAATTATATAAAAAAATTCTAAATCATTTGCCAAGTTTAAGGGAATAATTGAAAATCAATTGGTAATTGAAATAATTCAATTACTTCCACAATCAAGTAATTTTAATTGTAATTCAAAAACATTTGCAACCATGTAATTGCAATTATAATTGAATAACATTTGCAACGTAATTGATACAACACTGGTTCTGACGAGGGCTGAATTGAGGCAATAATAGACCCACTTGTTGTCTCAAGGGTGTCGTGTTACCTCCAGGACCACCGCTGTCTTACCTCAATGAGGATGCTAATTAAGCTGGCTGCTGTATATATATGCCCCATACCATCTCTGATTTTATGCGTGCCGCTAGGATTAGCATAATAGCCACTGTACAGCAGTTTCGGTGGTTTCTGGACTAGCACACAGCCAAAATATCTAATGATTCAACAGACATTACATTACCATGACCCAACATCCGTTTTAATTCCTATATATATCTGTGGCGTCACCGATTGATATTGTTGGTGAAAATTTAGACTAATGAGGCTTTGCTTTAAAAGCACCATGTAAATTTAAATGACAATCTAAAAAATTTCTCAGTGCCACACTAAATCTCCTCCCATGCACTGACGCCATTTGCTTTATGATAACGGCGCAATATAAGTTCTGAGATTAGATTAGATTGGGTTTATGAACAGCAGACAGAAATCACCAGTTAGTCAATCTAACATCTAGTCATACATGCAGCCTATTTGATTAAGCTAAGCATTATGCTACGAGCATAATTTTATGTCTGAATTTATTTTGATTAAGTTCAAATAAGTTTCATAGATTGCCCTAAATTACTGTATAGCTTAGCCTACACATAGGCCCTATCGTGCGTTCCATTCAGCTGGCTTTGTTAGTCTTATCGCCGTACATTGTGATGCTTTGACTTGAGCCACGTCATCTCTTCCTTCTTTCTTCATCTATTTCTGGCTGCCATATTGCGCATTTCTGTTACTCACCGTCCTCCGTTTGCTAAGGACGGACTATAAAGTACAGCGTTGAAAAACAAGAGAATGTCTTCTAAGAAATAATAAAATACCTGCTGCAGCTTGTGCAGCTTGTGCTGCCTACATATAATAGGCAGACGAATATATTATGTACGTGTCACAGCCCTTACCGTAGAACCTATATCCGCATAATCTGGAAAACTCTAAGATATGTAAACAGCCTCGTACATTTTATCCTCCACGAGTAATAGCTTATGCGGTATATACAGACAAGCATAGCCTACAGCGCAAAGCCAACCCAGTAGCCCTATATATTCAGTTACTCTAACCTCTGAGACGAGCATAGGATAGTTCAACATACAACGACGTTTGATCTCTTGCTACTTGAGAAGCTTAATTGCATCGACAATCTAAGAACTTTCCGAAGGTAATGCTGTTTTCCATTTATTCACTATTCAACTGTGATTAACAATAATATTGTAATTGTAGTTGCAAATTCATTTAGCCATACTTCAAGACAAGCTCTTCAGAGACGCCGAAATTGAAACAGATTAGCCCATCGTTATTTGTCTTCCTCTTTGATTTGTTGGTCAATGTTTTCGGCGGACAGATGGCTGAATGGTAGCACGCTGGCACGAAAATCAGAAGGACACGGGTTCGATACTCGCTAGCCCCATAAGGTTGACTCAGCTTTTCACTCCCTGACGTGAATGTAAAATGAGCGGTAGGACAGATGGGCGCCTTGCGGGTTGCCATACAGTTAATTCGACTCCAGGACCTGTTAAACTTACTATCATCTGTTCATGTAATCCTGCTGCGTACTTGTTAGTTTGAAGTAATATACGAAATTTAAAAATATTAATTTTAGGCCTGTGTCAATGACAAATGCGGAAAACGATCGGAAGAATTGGTCGGCAATAACGTATCTAATAAACAGAATCATAGCTTATCAGACTATAAGTAGGATAATAGTCATTATTACCATGACATAGGCCTACCCCAACACACAGCGAAAAAAGAACAATAACTTAGGCTTCTCTATTTAATTGCGAAAGCGCCGATACATGCTTTCTACTGACTGCTAAAAATTATTATGTCGTCAATTATAATTATTAACGCTGCTATATACAGGCCTAAGCATTAATGGTTCGCTAAGGTTAATCAATCACCTCCAAGGAGGTAAAACAGGGAGGTGACCTGACCGACGCCCTAGGACGGAGGCACAGGCCCGACCTGGGTTGATTAACCAAAGACCTCCGTACCCACCTTCACGTGGTGCGAACTGTTAGTAACCTCCCTACGGGGAGGCGAACGAACGGGTACGGCAGGCGAAACCAGAGAAAGGCAATGGCAAACCACCTCTGTACATTTGCCAAGAAAACTGTCATGGAAAGCACGAACTATTTTGGCCATGTGATGCGGGCGGACGGCATGGAAAAGGAGATGATGCTGGCGTGTGGGGAGGGAAGACGAGGAAGAGGACGACCAAGAAAGAGATGGATGGATGAGATACACGAGACGATGATGATGAACATCCCGGAGCTGAGAGAGGCGACGAGAGATCGGAACACATGGAGAAGGCTGACTAGGACGGTCGCTAGGATTCAGCGAATCGACGGCACAAGGTGATAAGGTGAAGCATTATTTGCATACTTATAATAATTATATTGCATTTGATTATCTTGTAGCATTTGCCCAATTTCACCTACGTTAAAGCCTGAGGCCTGGTGAGGCCTGCTTCACATGACAGATCTTTAATGCTATATAATGCGTTGTCTTAATCAGCCTACCTGTACGTAATATACGAAATTAGGGATGCATTTCACACTGATCGAAAGCTGATTAATATAAAGCAGTGCAATAAAATCGAAGTTAAAACTGTTTTTTATGACACGCATTACCCTGAGGGCGTGACTTGCGGAATTACACCCACTCTTCAACAGGTTTGAATCAATGTTACGAGCTATTGATCGAAAACATTTCGTGTCTTCAACATTCGATAACGTGGGTCGCCCTTGACCAAATTTCCCGGGCCGCTTTTGCAAGCCAGTCCAACCCTGGCTATTAATAAAACAAATTACAATTGTTGTCAGTTTATAGCTATCTAACGATAACAGGTGTGCATTATTCAGGGCTTAAAACAGCAGTTTATCTATCACACAAGGCATATTCCCGAATGAGGAACATCAAGATTGACTGCTGAGTGAATGACTAAGACTGCTCTAATTCGAACTGAAGGAACTGTTATGACCCAGCTGAACACGACTGGTTGAGTTTGATGACTGATGACGTGTAAGTCCCGTGGACAGTCATTTATGATTGACAGATGAAATCTTCTGACAGTGACAACGATTAATATGCAACTGGAGGAGACATCTTTTGATAAGACATCTACGTCTAAAGATGGCAACACTGCATGGTCAGAGAAGACAAATTTGTATCTGATGGATCAACATCAGTTCACTTCAGCTGCAATTGGTATGCAGCAAGGAGAGTTTGACTCTACAGGCATTCACGCTACCGAGTAATGCCGAGACATAGCGTTGATGAGAAGAGAAAGAAAAGAGAGTCGTGGATGTTGTACGTGTTGACCGGGCGAATATTTAAATAGGCGTATCAATGTAGGCAGCCACGACTGTGACGTAGACCTATCTGGCACAAAGAATCGTACGGATAACGTAACAAGTGAACACCAACTTGTAGAAGCACCTTTAGACAGTACTTTGATTTGAGATTATCTAGACACATACTTTTATCTATTTGCAGAGTAGTTGCTTTAATGGGTTTGAGGTGAGGCTATTATACTGCAGGTCACCTAATAGGCAATTGCATTTGGAATTGGCTTTTCAGGGAAGACTGAACCAATATAAAGTATGAAACCTGTGTTTCAGATTGTTTTGCCATCGGCTGGCTATTTCCCAAACAGTGGACAGATGATTTATATCAGCCAGACACAAGGAGGACAATACGTCTACTCGCCACATCCTACCTTCTCGCATAATCAAGGTTAGGCAATTAGCGATTGCTTCAAAGAAAACTTTTAATAAGACTTACAACTTCTTTGACATTCTATTTATCTGTTACGGTATATTCATTGACTAATTGCAAATGGACTATACGCAACGTATTTACTGATTGTAGGCACGACTCCACCTCCAGGCTATGTGCAACCGGGTTGGGCTATGCCAACGACCAACATCGGTCCAGTGTTTGGCCAAGCGCCCCCAGAGTATATGGCCAACCAGGAACAACCGCTTTGGATGATTCCACCTTCAACAAACAGCCAAGGTTTAGCGGCAGCTCAGGCGCTTTCAACAGATCCGGCTGGAAATGAGATAAAGAAAAACCTGAATGTTGATGAATGTTGATGCGGAACCATGCACATTCTAAGGAAATCCGAAAACTCTTCGTCAGTTTTCTACGCTGAGAGTTCGGAATGGAACAAAGCGGTTGACGCAATCGTTCCATTATTGTTTAGCCAGAACATTGCTGTGCGCCTTTACTGATGATCAGGTCATATATTTGATTGTAGAAACTTCTCTGTGAGATCATTTAAGCGGTAGTCCATTAATTATGTCAAATTATGAACTGATTGGGATGAGAATCCTTCTCCACCTATTTGAATGAGTGCCACACTGCCACACCATTAGTGTTAGTTCAGGCAGATCTTCCATATTAGTAATTACATGTGCCACCCTCACATGTGATCTATGTGAAAAGTTAGCTTGACTTTCAGAATAATTTCAACCACTGAAAGTTAGAAGGCAGTTTTTTTAGCCCATCCCCTTGTCAACATCTGTCAAACATTGACGGACCCCTCAACAAAATTATGTCAACAATCCCAGAACCCCCACCCTCAACAAAAAAGAAACACAATGGCTCAATACAACATGTAGAATCACTGTTAGATTTTTCACACTAAAAAAGGCAATCTCGAATTTCAAAATATATGAGTTTAGTTTATCACCAGCTTTTTAGTAGTAGGCCTATTAAGCAATAAGCACTTTATAAATTTTTAGCATTTCTTAATGTTTAAGCATCCATTTTGAAGGGTCTGTGTTGAAATTTTTTTGTTGACGTCATATTGTACCGAATCCTCCTCCCCTTGTCAACAACTGTCAAACTTTTCCAAACCCCTCCCTTCTATTTTGTTGACATAATTAATGGACGACCGCTAAAAAATTCCTAACTCTGCTTTGTCTTATACAAGCACTCTGAGGCATATATATGGTGGGGCGCGGTGGTGTAGGGGTATGTTCGTTGCCTTGTAGCCGGAGGGTTGCGGGTTCGAATTCACCTCAAGCCGCCGCGTAGGGACCCTGGGCAAGTCCTTCACTCACAATTGCTCATGCGCTTCGGCGTGAAACTCCGATTCAGTGTCCGCGCTGAAGTCGGGAGCGCCTCTGAGTATAAATCTTGAAGGGGCGCTATAACAAGTGCTCATACATACATACATACATACATACATATATATCGTATTTTAAAGATGAAGCTCATGCAGAACCGAGTTCGTAATGTTAGTCCGAAATTATACGGTATACGACTGCAATCTGTATACATTTGATGACCTACATTTAACATGTTTTGCTATTTTATTCTGAGTAAGCTTCCTATGATTTTTGGTTGTAAATCCACACATAAATCGTTGACCTACGCATCTCATCAAAGCGAGGAAATATTGGAAAATAGACCTTTTTCAGTGTATGAAGGCTTCCAATTTTCTGAACATTATTTTGTTTAGTGTTGAAATTTCTGTTCCTAATGACATTTAATATCAAATAGTTTAGTGTTGAGAACACCTTTGATTAGTTTCTCTTGAAGCGGTTCTATATAAATTTCTAATCACAATTGCAATTAAAAAGTGTAACGCGATTAAATACTGAAAACATATGTGTGTAAATGGTACAAAGTCATTAACTGATCTTCTCATTTTCAGCATGTTAGTCAGCGGTTAATTAGCTTTTGTGTATTATTCACTATTAAATCTCTGAGAGCGAGGTGCTCTCGGAGACTTAATACGTTATGCAAGAAATACAGTCCAAATACGTTCATCGTTGTGTTCTTTGATTATTGCAATATTATTGTTTCTGATGAAGGCATTTGATATCAGCTGCGATAGTATTCGGAGTTAAATTTACAGCCATACGTTGTTGATTCAACAGCGACATGAAGTGTTTTTATTTGAAACTTCGTAAGTTCGTAGACTCATTCGCCCAGGTCTTGCGTGTTCTTTTTAAGTAGTCTACTTTTTGAGACTAAGACAGAGACTTCGCTGGTTAATAAACATTTTCTTTCCTCCTCGTTGCTCACTCTGCACATTCACCACATACTCTCCTGCCCGCAACCTAGGTGGAAACTTTGCTCTTTGACCAAAACCTGAGCTTCTCAATTCAATTCAATTCAAGACTTTTATTGACACCAAGCACAAAATTCTTCTCTTGGATTGGTTTACAGTGTTGAGAGTGAGACTAGGCGTGGTTTCAGAAAGCTGCAGTAACTGTTTTTATACATCTGGCGCGGTAGAAAGTTATTGCTATCCTTGGCTGGCAGGGCAGAGGGGTGGGGCCTGAGTCTCAGATTGTATCGGCTCTCCTGTCGCTCATGGCACATTCGACGTAGAACGTGGTTAGGTTCGCATATTATGGCCTTAAACATCGCGTCGTCAGCTCGGTTAGTCAGGCTTTCAACTGTCGGGGCCTCCTGCGGCAGAAACCCAACTCGCCAGCTTCTATTTAAACAAAGAATTAGTTTAATCAATCCAACTTCCATTTAGGCAATCAAATATTTACATCAATCCAGCTTCCATTTTAAGCTGACCATATAAAATAATTTGGCAACGTAAGCTACGGTTTACCAATCCAACTTCTATTTACGCAAAGAATTCTTTTCATCAATCCAACTTAAAAGTGCCTGAAACATGGGATATTTTGTGAGGTGCCGATATGACGAAGCCGATATGACGGGGACCGATTTGACGGGGCTGTTTTGTCGAAACCATTTTCACGGGGCTGTTCCGTCGGGGCCGTTTTGTCGGGGCCGATTTGTCCTGGGCCGTTTTGACGGGGTTCCAGAAATGAGTAAGCGTTCTGCCTAGACTATAATGTAGTTGACGTTTTGCAAACGACCGACTACAAATATTATTTGGAGTCGGTCGTTTGCAGAGCGTCAACTGTTTAAAGACTCTACGAGACAAATCACCAATAGTTTTTTTTATAAAAAACGAACACGGCATGCATTGGGAGCAAAGAATATATAACATGCGAATTGGAACTTGAAAAGTTGCAAGAAACTGATTTTGTTAAATTTGTGACCAGCCCATCATGATTGGATGAGGATAGTTTTGAAGATTCAATGACAATTGCACAAGATGGCAAACCATTCAAGGATGGAGACCACATCAAAGAGGCATGGCTCCAGTGCGCAACGTCTCCTATTGATGATTTTCAAACTAAAGAAGAAATTATTCAGCGCATAAAAGAATTGCCAATTAGTAGAAATACAGTAAAAGATAGAATAATGCAAAAGAGTTCTAATGTTCATTGTTTCAATAAAATTTCTGACACTCAAAATTGTCCACTTTCTTTAAGAACTATTTTCTCTCACGGGAGCTAAAAAAGGTTCGCCATGCCTGACATAAGCCTACATGCATGCCTGCATGCATTCATACATCATACATACATACATACATACATACATACATACATACATACATACATACATACATACATACATACATACATACATACATACATACATACATACATACATACATACATACATACATATATACATACATGCATACATGCATGCATACATACATACATACATACATACATACATACATACACACATACATACGTATACGTACGTACATACATACATACATACATATATACATACATACATACATACATACATACATACATACATACATACATACATACATACATACATACATATATACACACATATACTCTTACATACTTACACACATGCATACATACATACATACATACATACATATACATACATACATATACATTAGGGAGGCCCAAAACAACAAAAGTTGGAAATGTTTGGCTCCACAAGGCTGCCCTTGTTACACATGAAAATATAACCCTGTATGCAAAATTTTGGACAGATTGAACTATATTTAGAGGTCGCGCCTTTTGCACACTTTTACACTATATAGTATGAAAAGTCAAAAGACATGTATCATTTTGAATAGCAAGGCAGTTACTATATTGAACGTTGAACAGCCTAATAAAATATATATATATGCCTACCGCAGTGTTACTGCTTAGTCAGAGTGCAGTAAATGCATATAATTTGTAATGCAATATAATTTTTTATTATGAAAGTAGTTTTCCAGTCTGCATAAATAACCGTCATTGAAGTGTCGGATAACGCGAAAACCGCGATTATTTCATTTTGCTTTTGTCGGAAAAGAAATCACTGTGCGATGACTGGAGTCAAGTTGCAGCAAGTATTGTTTCTGTGACTCATCCTTAGATAGTAGGGATAACATCATTGTGAGACCAGATCAAAGCCACTCCACGTTCTGCACAGTCATTGACTACATCCAAAGTTTGACATTAGCCTTCATCGACTGGAATGTAGGGTTCAATGGTCAGAGAGCAGAAAGCTTCGATAGGAAAGTTTTGGCTTGTTCTTGACCCTGGATAGTAAGAAGACCAAGCAGTTTTAAAGAACTCCTTGTGACATACGCCTCCAGTGTAGTGTGGTGGTCAAAGGATCTCCTGTCCAGCCGTTTCGTGGATAGCTGATTAGGTGGGTAAGTAAGGTTTTCACCATAGTGGCCTTGATGTTTCACTGTTCTCTCATCAAACAAAGCAAGTGCACAGGGTGCACGGTGAAATACCAGAGAAGACGACTGAATGCCTCCACTGCTTTTTCTTTGATGACACAAGAAACTATGCAAGAAGCTTCAAATCGTTGAATTGTAACTACACTACTTAGTTGCAATTGGTCGGCTACTTACTCTTACTTTCGAACAGCCGCTTGAGCGCCGCTGAAATTCTTGTGAGTCTCTCTGTTCGTCAAGATTTTGGCAACAAACTTGAAGGATCTTTTTTCTCATTTTTAGAAAGAGCTTGTCCTCTTCTTGATTTGTCATCAAAGTCATTGCATCTTTCCGTGAGATGTCAAATAGTTTATTTAAATTGACCTTAAACTGTCCCTCTTTGAGTCGGCAGAAATCTTGAATTTAAGTCTATAGTTATAGGCCTATTCTTCTTCAGCAGACTGTAACCGTCATACGACTTCCGCAGCTAGCTAACACCCGAATCACTCATTTTGATGATGAAACATAGCCCCATTTGTTGGTAGTCCAGACCTAAGAATGTCCTTGTTAGGCATCCCTAACAGCCAAAATTGTGGAGAACTTCTGGTTGATGCCATGATAGCTGCTGTTTTTGCAACATAGGGCCTATAGCCTAACCGTTTATTATACAAAGTGAAAAGGCATGCGTTGTATTTCACAGTTAAGGAGTGCTTCACCAATAAAAAAATACTTCAATCGTGCAAATTTAGCGGTATGAGGAGCAATAGTGAATAATCCAATTGTAAATTAAACGAATTGTCATGAAAACTTTAGTGTATAAGTTAGCGTGCAAAATTTAAAAATTACCTCTAATTCAGTAACCATTTTCTAAAGACAAAGAACTTGAAACAAGCCTTTTTATTTGTATTGTATTATACAAATTTGTAATTATTATTCTCTAATTTACTGAAATACAGTTGACATCTAGATTATGATTTAGAAAGAAGGTGCTTGCAGTTCATGGTGTTAATCCTAATTTATAATGTAGCTATAATGTAACCTACTGTAATATGATCTGGGCTTCTAACTACCCATCAAGACTCAACAGAATTATTATATTGCAAAAAAGAATCATTCGTATTATAAGGCGACTTCCATATAACTCCCATACTGATCAGGCCTTTGCTTACCTAGGTATTTTAAAACTTCATCAGATAAAATTAATGCAAACAGCTGAATTTATGTACCGCTACACTAAGAGAGAACTGCCAAATGCATTTGATAATTATTTTGACCTAGTCATGGACATCCACTCCTACCATATAAGAAACCCAGCACAATACAGAGGTGAATTTGCTCGCACCAATACAAGGAGCTTCGCAATTAAAATAGCAGGCCCATCTCTATGGAACAGTCTGCCACAGGTTCTCCGTGATATTCCAAGTCGTCCCCACTTCAAGAGGGAGCTTAAACTTTATATTATGAAACAATATTAAGATATCTGATTAACTGCTTTTACCATTGTTTTGTTGATGCATCTGTCTGTAGCTAAGATAGCTAAGTTTAAATAAAATAATGTCCTATGTTACTCATTATGTCAATCACAACAGCTTATAAACTGCTGTCTTGAAATAATCTAGTTACATAGGTGGCCCTACTTAGCGGGACTATCGTCCCTTTTGGGCTCCTCCTTTTGGTACCCACTGAATGTTGTACCCATTGAATGTTGTCCAGCTTTATCTATTATTACTTAATCTGTTTGATATATATTTTGTGAGATGCTCATTTTCTGTTATGTTGCAACGTTCTTTGGTGCCAATAAACATTTTTGATTGATTGATTGATTGATAGCTATTAAAACGCGACGTGCGGTTTTCGCGATTTCTAAAAAAAAGTGTCAAAATGGCGCGACCTCTAAACATGCTCAGATCTCTTCAATTTTTTCACCACATAGTCTTCTTGTCAAATGGAACAAGGGCAGCCTTGTGGAGCAGCATGTTTCAAGAAAAAAAGTTTCCCGTGTAAGTTTGGGCCACACTAATATACATACATACATACATACATACATACATAGATACATACATACATACATACATAGATACATACATACATACATACATACATACATACATACATACATACATACATACATACATACATACATACATACATACATACAATCATACATACATACATACATGCATACATACATAGATACATACATACATACATACATACATACATACATACATGCATACATATATACATACACACATACACACTTACACACTTACTTACTTTTACACATACATGATACATGAACGCCCAAAGGCAGTGTTTACGTATAATTATAATTGTTCAGTTAACATTGATCTTTGATCGGGCGGGTGCGAGTTGTTGTGATTCGCCCGGTGGGCAAAATGGAAGGTAAGGAGGCGGAGATGGAGAAGGACGAACAGATAGGGGCAAAGACAAATAGATATATGTATATCCCAAAACGCGACCAATTAGAAGCAAGCTATAAGTCACGAGATTTTCGCGTAGAAATTGATTGGAATAAACTCTATGGCGTTAACTCCTTATTGGAGATAAGTTCTGTGTTTCGCATAGACAGCATCTTTCTCATTATTTCCACAGACAAGGTAGGCCTACTGTTGGATTACCTATTTTTTTAATCGTGTGGCCTTTATAATAGGCTTTATTGTATTTCTATCTGCATAAGTACCGTGGCATTTTATTTATGTAGAACTTAGCTAGATACCTATCTATATGCCTATGTCTATCTGCGTAAGTAGCCCCTTTTTCTGGGTGTAGGCCTAAACCAAACTCACTGCATGGGTCATTATTCAAACTGCATAGGTAAAAGAAGTGGCACGCCTTTTGACCACCCTGCCACCTATATTGCTAAAGCGAAGAAGGGTTTGTTTATAGGCCTACTGCCGACATTGGCAGCTGTACTAGCCCTGACGCAGGCATACAACTCCGAGTATTTTGGCACGATTACTCAGAAAAGAGGCGATTAAGTTACTTTTACATGTACCATTAGGCCTACTAAGAAAATGTATCCGTAGAATGTACGTCGTAAAGCTTAAGTCGACATGCAGGATACGAGAAATGGCCGACATAAGATCAACGGTCGTTCATTCATTCATAGTATAGTTATTTTAAAAGTGTATTTTTAAGAGTGTTGAGATAGGGAGCCAGCGTATTTGCGACAGAGCACCAGCGGATGCATATTATGCTCTCGTTGACTTTGAGTGATCACCATTTACATTTTGCGACCCTCTTTGCGACCCCGAGGACGGTGCTTCCTGAGGCGGCCACACCACTCGCCCCCCACCCTGCCCGTTGCCTAGCCACTGGGCTGGCCAGATACAATGACTCTCGCGATGCTTTCAACTCTGTGTCATGTGTAGCGGTCAGCTATGCGTAGAGACTATAGGGACTAATATTCATTTCCGAGTGGCCAATGTAGCATAAATTATGACATTATTATTATTTTTTACCCGAGGTATCAAGGATCCCTCCGGTGAGTTGACGATCGAAAAGAGTGCGGCCGATAAAACCAAATTTATTGGAGAGGGATCGTGCATTCCAGATAGCTACAGGAAGACCAAAGGCATTAACTGTAGGTAATGTAGTGTAATGTGGCCTGGATCGCGTGTTGTATGGGGTGACTTACGCGGAGGGAGGAGGTCGTGAAGGATATGACATAGATTTAATAGAACTGAGCGGAAAAGAGCAAATTCAGCTGAAGAGCAGTGTTCTTCAAGGGAAGGAAAGTCTACACAGAGGAAGACTGAACGGGTCAAGTTTCTCAGAAAGCCTACTGAGGCAATTGCCGTAACTAACACTTAATTATAATTAAGGTTGAAATAAATTATTCAGATTAATAATTAGACAAATGAATTGCTCTTTCTATCCTCACTAATAAAAAACCATTAGGCCTACAATTAGAGCAAAATTTTGTCGCAAAAATGTTACTTCATTTTGCCGCCATTTTGCCCTCCATTTTGGTTTCCTGGAAGTGCTACATAGGCCTACAGTAACTGTAGTGTATGTGTCTTTAGTTCAATCGCATTCCTTGATCCCGAAAATGTTAATCTAGACTCTAAATTCGTGTTTCCATCACATACTTCACCTATAGAAATTTGAAGCTACTGGCCACCATTTTGGCCACGATCTTGTTTTTCATGCAACAGCTGAAAATCTTGCTTGCTACCTGCGATTTTCGTTTTCAGCAGGGTCAATTTAGTGTATAGAAACACCTAATAGCAAAGTCATTTTGAGAGCCTAGTCTATAATGTAGTGCCTATGTGTGGTGTCTATGTAGGTCACCTGATGTTTTGGAGTATTTGAGCCTCAGTAGAAACGAACATTCAGTTGCACATGATGGCGCACACCAATATACAGCCAGGCATGATTCTTCCCTTCAGGCTTACAAGCACTGCATGCCATTAAACAGCAGATCGCTTGGCTCGAGCCCTAAAAAATATCTGAAATTATATCCGCCTTCTTCGTCTTTCTTTCGCTCTCTCACTCATGATCTCTCTTTCTCGTCTTCTCTTGATCTGTGCCTGTCGCAGTCTGTCTGTCTCAATGTCTCTCTAAAAGCCTCGCGGCCTGTAAACATAAAAAATTACGGCAGTCTGCAGTCTGCAGTCTTCATGTTACTCGGTCTGTTGTGCAAGTAGTCCTTCATGTTCATAATGCAGACCATACAGTCGCTACACTCACTCGCTTACTTTTAAATATAATGCCTAAAGGAAAATTATCTGACAGCGGTTTGCTGGGAAAGTTTTAAGGTAGGATAATTAAAGACATCTGACGGTATAGTGTCCTATGTCCTTGAAAATGAAGAAATTTGTCGAAGTAGACTATGTGTAAGTTTCAAGGCATCTAGGGTGGAGTGCGATCGCCCCTTCTGCCTTGTGAATGCAACGAAGACAATAATGCGTAATCGACTTAAAGGTTGATCACCTGGACTGACTAATAAGAATTAAGAATTTAAAAATTCTGGTCAAACAACTGACCTGGATCACGTGTGTGATCGTTGGCAGTTTCATGTTCACAGTCTCGCAAAGACAAATGCGAGAAAATCTGCGTTTAAATTCGTTGTCCTTAGCATTCTTTTTGAACATTAACGATCTTCGTATCATTTCTACATTCCGCGATTGTCTCAAATTCTATGCCTCCGAAGATTACCCTATAGATATTTTGCCCACTCAATGTTGAAATGGTCTGCGGCTGATCCTCTGGGTATCATGGACAGCGAGGAAGAAAATGGGTGGGTGTTGGAGACTGCGGGAGTCGAAAGGAGTCTGCTCGGATTACTCAAGCAGAGGAAGCTTTCGTTATTTCGGGATGTGCTGCGGAAGTGGAGATTGCCTGCAAAAGAAGATTATCGAATGCATAATTCTTTGATTAAGAGTTCAAAAGGAAGAAATAAAATGACACATTTACTGATGACCTATAGCCGTGGACTGAATTATCCTTCGATCAGTTATTGAGAAAGACAAGAGACGGAATTGCAGATGGAAAAAATTAACCGTGGTATGGCCAATCCTTGGTGACAAGACAAGTCACGAAAACCCACAATAGCCTATTGTTTCATCATTCGGATAACTTCATCACTGTTTGATTGCATCAATAAACTACGCCACTAGTTGTTTAATTTTGCGGCATTTCCCCCATTCACTTCATTTGTGCTCTTGTGAATTGTTTCAATTGCATAACATGTAAATGTACAGCGCAGTGCGTTTGTCAGGCGCTTCAATAAAGAAAAAGATTATTATTATTATTATTATTATTATTATTATTATTATTATTATTATTATTATTATTATTATTATTATTATTATTATTATTATTATTATTATTATTATTATTGTTAGATGACCGTTGCCGTGTGTGCACCTTAGCCGAAAGATCCAACCACCTCAGGGCGAATACCTCCGTAGATTCAGTCAATAACTGTTTTACAACGGATAACTGTTTAAGAAAATGAGCGATGACCTTAGCCTAGTTTACCTAGCCCTACCTATTTCCTGTACATAAATGACATTTTGATTGTTCCGGCAGAGTCCTATTATAGACAATTGCAATAATTTTATATTATAGTGACCCCGATAATTAATAACTGTTTTGCCAATTCATAGTTTTTCAATTTCACATGTTGATGACACAGATGCTGTTTAATGACTGCATATGCAGCTGAGCTTCATCATCCTTCATGCATTTCTTTCGCTGGATAGGTTTCAAACCTTTCATTGGTGAAGCCTGAGAGAGAAGAGATGCAACAGCAGCAGCAGCAGCAGTCAGCGCTGATGTCTGCCCCTGTGGGTGAAGTTCCAGCTGGATCTGCGATGGTCTACATGCCATTTCAGACCAGATCCAAGATTTGCGACCGTTACAAGCACGAGCAATCGATTGGACTCGGCATCGCTCAAATCATCATCGGTATTCTTTGCATCATCTTCAACAGCGTTTCTTTAGGTGTGTCTCGCTACCCCGGATTGGATCGTTTTGGCCACGGATACTGGTGTGGAATACTGGTAAGCAATTTCACTGACGATTCGTTCATACGGCAATAAAAATAAATGATTGGCTGACCAAAGCTTTAGCTGCCATATCGAATATGTTCATACGATCTCAAAACTGAAGTCAATTCTTTTACCGACACATACTGTAGGTCCCTACATCGAGGTCACAACTTTGTACAAATGTGCGGTTGATCATTTCTTTCCCATAGAAGCTAAACTGTATTAGAGCATGGGGTCATAAGTACGCAGATGAAGTTCAGTTGTAAAAGTCATGTACCCATCATGACCCGTCATGTACCCATCATGACCCGTCATGTAGGCCTACACGTCATTAGATGTCTGAGGATAGAGGATTTTTGCTAGATGTACACGTGACGTCATTTACCAGTCCGATACATTTTTGTCTGCGTGCCTAAAATGCGAGCAAATCTGATCAAAGTAGAACTGTTTGTCCTCAGATTTACTGAAGTTGAATCCGTCGAAGGTATGGAACTTAGCCTACCGAAAGAATTAAATTTCACATTGAATTTCATAAAGCGATCTAGGCCCATTATTTTTTATATGTTTTATATGGTTTATTTTTGTGCTCCATTTAGTTCACGATAACTGGCATATTTGGAATAATCGCCGGCAAAAAGAAGACCAAATGTCAGGTATGAGATATGAACTACTGTACAAGGAAGTACAGTACAATCGAGATAAAGTTTAGAAATTAATGTATAGCCTACGCACCCATCTGATTAGGCTTATGATAATTCCTTAAGAAAGGCAAAGAAATCTTTGTCATCACAAACAAAAGAACAGGGGAATGCTTAGTAAAGTAATATTTAAGTTTAATCGTAGAAGTGGTTTGATTAATTCATCTCAAAGCCTAGGCCTACACTTGTGTAAAAAATTGATCTGTGTACTCCGCGATGCAATTTAGTTTATCTTTGATTAAGGGCTCAAGTTACTGTGTCTACCTCATCAACATTTCTCAGCAACACAGATGTGGGTCTGTGTTGATTGTTTGTATACCCTTCCATCTGACCTAGTGTGGCAGTTTTCACGGTTTGACTGTAGTTTGACATGTTATATCAAATTTTCATAGATAGATTTTCATAGATATATTCCCATATCGAATTCTCATGGCCTAGTTGTGTTATACTTGCTTTCAGATCATAACCTTTTTGGTGTTGTGCATCATCTCGGCAGGTTTTACTATCGTCTTGTTGGTGGTTGGGATCATTGGAGCTTCATTGACCCAAGAATTTAGACATCCGTCATGGAAAAAAAAAACTGCACAAGTAAGGGCGTGGGGTCAATTTTGACCCTATAGTAATTATCCTTGAAAAATCAATGTACCAACGTTTATATACCTATATTGACAAAATGAATATTTTATATCCCAATCAACATGGTTTTCAATCCGGTCATTCCACCTCAATGGCACTGCTTGACATGCAAGATAAGATTGCTAATGCAATCGATGAAAATAAATTTTCTCTTGGTATTTTCTTCGATCTGGCCAAGGCCTTTGATACGGTGGACCATTCTATTCTGTTAACTAAACTTGAAAACTATGGAATACGTGGAGTCCCGCTCTTGTGGTTTAAAAGTTACTTTGATCAGATACGCCAATGTGTTTGCTGTAAAGGTTGTCAATCTAAAACTAAACTTATTACATGTGGTGTTCCACAGGGGTCAATTTTGGGTCCGCTGCTGTTCTTACTATACATTAATGACTTGCCGAATGCATCTGACCAACTTAACTTTATTCTTTTTGCAGATGACACCAATGTTTTTTTCTCTCATAAATCAATCCAGTCTCTGCTATCTATTGCCAACACTGAACTTATCCATGTGGCGGAATGGTTTAAGGCTAATAAACTTTCTCTCTTAACCTGGGAAAAACTAATTATGTCCTTTTCCGATCTCATCGGAAACCCGTCCCTGCTACTGATTCTATCCTCTCCATTGACAATATTCCTATTGTTCAAGTCAATTCTTCCAAATTCCTTGGGGTCTACATTGACCAACATTTAACCTGGAATGATCACATAAGTAACATTTCCACTAAGGTTGCTAAGAACATAAAGATTCTGGCTCGTGTATCCTACCTGTTACCTTCTAGAGTTCTGCATACACTATATTATTCTCTTGTTTACCCTTACTTGACATACTGTAATATCGCCTGGGCCTCCAATTATTCCTCTCGCCTGAATAGGTTATCTATATTACAGAGACGAGTTGTACGTATTATTGCTGGGAGATCATTGATAACTAACACTGCAAGTAGATTTACTATACTACGAATACTTAATATCCCTCAGATAAATAAATTGCAAATCTGTGAATTTATGTATCGCTTCGCCAACAAATCTCTTCCCCCAATCTTCAGTCGCTACTTCTCAAAGGTCTCTGACACACATTCTCATTATACAAGATCTCTTGATAACTTTGATGGAACCTATGCCCGTACTAACACTCGTTATTTTACCTTAAGATGTGCTGGTCCTTCTGCCTGGAATAACCTACCGAAGTCACTGCGCACTCTTCCGAATCTTGCCCTATTTAAAAAAGAGGTCAGAGCCTACCTCCTTGACAATAGTCAATGCATTATCTAAATATGATTATTCATTGTTATACCACAATTAGTTAAGTGACCTAGTTAAGTGTTGTTAGTTAAGCCAGTTATTCTAAATTTTTTGACAATGCTATTTGTGTAAACTATACTCAACTATCATCCCTCTGCTAAAATGGTACACGGGTATCCCTAACTTAGCGGGACTTCAGTCCCTTCTGGGAACCCGATTGTTTCCCTCAAACGTTAATTAGATAATCATGTGATCTGTCTGTTTTAATTTCCAAACTTATGATTGTTGATTATGTTTATTCTGGATCACTACTTGTAAACTATTCTATCGAAACAATAAAAGGATTGATTGATTGATTGATTGATGTAATTCGAATAAAATAAGCACAATCAATCAATCAATCAATATATATATATATTTTGTTGGTCCAACAACAAAAGAACATTACAAATCCTGTAATTGCAATTAAAAGAAACAGAAACAGTTCTTTGATGGGAACAAAAGGAGGACCTGAAGGGACCTACACTGTAGGTCCCACTAGTTAGGGATCCTTAGTTACCAAGTTACATGAGTGGATGGCGATGATTACAGTCCTTTGTACTGAACAATGAGCAGCAACTACAATAACAGTCTAACTTAACCCTCGGGCTACCAAGAGGGGGGGGGGTTACCACCCCCCCTACGTTTTTATGCATAATTTCTTTTCCATATGGAATATAATTTTTGCATTTTAAGTAGCTGTAGCAGATTCATTGGTGCACATTTTGAGGTAAACATCATGGTGGTAGCCCACGCCATTCAAAAGTTATACCTGATATACCCGAGGCACCAGGGGGGGGTGGATACCACCACCCCCTTAGTTTTTCGACTATAGCTTATTGACTATTCTTCCTAGAAGAATAGTCAAACAATTGACAAATAAACAATTATACCATTCTTTAGAGGGAATGCTGGGCTTCATTTACATACCTACATCTTTGTCTTATAAAACCGGAAGTGATCAAAATAAATAATAATACGCGTAATCTGTGTGAAAATGGCTCAATACAGCATTACAACGTAAACCGATATAATTATATGTATGGATATATATGTATGAATGTACTTTTATACTATATAAACATGTGTAGGGATGATTGTGTGTATCTTTTATACATAGATTAGTTTCAAAACACACATAATCTTATATTTGTTTATCCAAAAAGTACAAAATGTACGCAATAATATAAAATATTGCTAATTAATGGGTTTCGTTGTTAAAAGTGATGTAATTTTGAGGTGCATTCACATAATGTAAAACTAAATATACCATTCTGTGCAGAAATGAATGCTGAATCCAATGCTATATTACAAGTTATGATATGTGAAACCAAACACGAAATCCAGGGGGCGGTGTGGTAACCACCCCCTTGGTAGCCGATGTCACAAAAAAAGCTTGGTAGCCCTAAGTTAACTAAACTTAACTAGGCAGTATTTATAAATGTTATAAATGGTATAGGCCTAATGCATAATCCAACATTATTATACCTAACACAGATTGCATGAGAAGGTCAATATTACTATTATTATTCATTGATGTCATTATGTGTTGTACTTCCTCATGACCTGACGTCATAGCGTGACTTCATGGCATGAGGTCGCGTCATGATGTCATGACGCCACATACAAATATAGGCTTGTAATAGTGTTCTTACACTCCTACATCCGTCAGTACAATGAAATGACACTATATATAGAATGAACATAGGAGACCGCTAGGAGCCTAGGAGAGGATCTCATCAATCAGCAGAGAGACATGTCTGACAGAAGATCTTAGTGGACACGGTACACATTCTTAGGGCATGCCTTGCACAGAGTCGTGGCTTTTTTGTCCGTCTGTCTGGGACAAACTTGGCAACGATCTCGTTTCTTTGAAAGTTCCTGTGTCGTCTAATAGTTTTGTAATTGTAATTGTAATTGAACATTTGTATAGCGCCACTCGCAGATTCAGAGGCGCTCCCGACCCAGGGCTCTAACAAATAAGATAGTCGTGCTGTAATCATTCATTCATTCATTCTTTCCAAGAATTTATATAGCGCCTTTTCAAGAGACCTACTCAGAAGCGCTACCAGCGAAGCCACTGCTAAATAAGTGTAATTTGAGAGACTTATAAAGGGACATCATCCATATATGAGATCCTGAGTGGCCGAGTGGGTTGGTAGCCCGCTCGCCACGCCGGCGGCCCGGGTTCGATTCCGGGTCGGTCGGTTTATCAGAGATTAATTTCTCGGATCTTAACTGCGGGTGGCTCGGTCGCAATATAAACGTGGAGTACAATACAGTACAATACAACACAACACAATACAACTGGGGCGCGGTGGTATAGGGGGTATGTTCGGTGCCTTGCAGCTGGAGGGTTGCGGGTTCGAATCCACCTCAAAGCCGCCGCGTAGGGACCCTGGGCAAGTCCTTCACTCGCAATTGCTCATGCGCTTCGGCGTGAAACTCCGATTCAGCGTCCGCGCAGTAGTCGGGAGCGCCTCTGAATGGGCAATCTGGTAGGGGCGCTATAACAAGTGTTCAAATACAATACAATACAATACAATATGCACTGGCTGCGTATTGAGTTTAAAATCTGTTTGCTAGTTTACAAGTCACTTCATGGAGCGGCGCCTGAGTATATGCGCGATTACTGCATCTGGACGCATTCCTCCGCTTCCAGGTTGCGACTCCGATCGCTCGAGAAAAGCGATCTTCGAGTACGACGGATGAGAACCCGCTTTGGCGACCGCGCTTTCTCGGCGGCCGGCCCCAGATGCTGGAACGGTCTTCCTCCTGCCCTGCGAGTGGCTAACACAATAATTGACTCCTTCAAATCCGGACTCAAGACTTATTTGTTTTCTAAGGCCTACCCTACTGTTAGTTGACTGTGAGGCGCCCTTGTAACGGCATGGCTGTGTTATGGCGCCGTATAAATTGTCACTATTATTATTATTATTTTTTTTATGGCCCGAGGTAGAGGTATTATTATTATTATTATTATTATTATTATTATTATTATTATTATTATTATTATTATTATTATTATTATTATTATTATTATTATTATTATTATTATTATTATTATTATTATTATTATTATTATTATTATTATTATTATTATTATTATTATTATTATTATTATTATTATTATTATTATTATTATTATTATTATTATTATTATTATTATTATTATTATTATTATATTATTATTATTATTATTATTATTATTTATATTATTATTATTATTATTATTATTATTATTATTATTATTATTATTATTATTATTATTATAATTATAGTAGAGACGAAGCTTAGTTAGGCAGACACGCCAATGAGGCGAGCAGCTGAACGAAGAACTCGATCAAGGCGCCCAATTAGTCCCAGTGGCAGACCTACAAGTATCGAACTGCAGTGATCAATTATACTATTGGCAAAGCCATGCACAAGAGCCACAGTAGCATTATGAGAGAGGGATCGTGAGACAACTCGGATTTGTCGAAGCTCGAAGTAGCAACTACAATTGATATGCTCTGAGAAATTGAGCTCTTGATCCAAAGTGACTCTGAGGTCTCGAACTGTGAGAGAGAAAGAGATAATTATGAGGAAAAGTCACCGCTAGTAGGCGCAGGTCAATGGATGCCAATTGTCTGCGGGTACCGAGCCAGATGAACTGGGTTCTAGAGGGGTTCAGGAGCAAACGATTTGAGTCCATCCATGATGAAAGAACATCAATGGCATGGAACATCAACGATACAGAGACGTGACAGTGTAGGACATTGCCCAGTACAGAATTTATACTGTTTGACAGTCAACAGAATTGCACTTTTGCACATTTCAGACTCATTTTTAAAATGCTCGTACGTTAACGTTCTGATTCAATATTCCCGTGATACCTTCCTCCTAATCTGCTCCAGCTTCTAATTTCTTCTAGTTGACATTATTTGATCTTTGTCTTCATATACCGCTAGGCAGAATAATTTTTCTAGACACAACAGAAGCAGCTGACAGAAGTTGCTACACGTGTGGTGTTCTAATTCGTCATTTTGTCATTAACTTGCAGTCAACTTATGACACGATTGTGGCCATGGATTCATTGCTGGCTATCTGTGGTATCATAGAAGCCATTGTGGCCATTTTGGGGATCGGCACTGTGCTGTCGTTCGGGAATTTGCTGCTGCTTGAGTCCAATGGTGAGTATACGAGAACGATGATGATTGAAATTAAGACCACTACTACTACTACTGATAATGCTACGACTACGACAACGACTACGACAAAAATTACCACTACGCCTACCAATAGTATACCACTAAGACTACGACTACGACTACCACTACCACTTCTATTACCACTACCACTGCCACTACTATTACTATTACTACTACTACTGATACTACTTCTACTACTACTACTGCTGCCACTAGTTGTTTAATTTTCCGGCATTCCCCCCATTCACTTACAACACTTTGTAAGTGGGACACTCGTCCTTCCTGTTACACGTACATGATTGTTTCGCTGGAAGTCTGGCTGATTCTAATATGCGTTTGCCTTAACTTGTGCGTCCTGTTTTGAATCCGGGTGCGTTTTATGACAAGCTGTCTTGTTGTTACGGCACGGTGTCCGTTTGGTTAGAGAGGTTGGCCCGTAACGCGAAGAGTACGGGTTCGATCCTCGTCAGAGGCGGTTACTGTGTAGGGACCGTGAGCAAGTCTTTCGCGCACAATTGCTCTGCAATATAATTGCATCTGTGCCATCGATGCCTGTGCACTTCCGAACTTTGGAAGATGGGCAATATCAAATGCAGTTGTCTTATAGTTTTATTGTTGTTAGATGCCGTCTTGCACTTGGACCGAAAGATCCAACCACCTCAGGGCGGCTATTTCTCCATAGATTCAATCAATAACTGTTTTACAATGGATAACTGTTTTAAGAAAATGAGTGATTACCTTAGCCTAGTTTACCTAGACCTACCTATTTATTGTACACAAAAATGACATTTTGATTATCCAGGCAGAGCCCTATTAGAGATAATTATAATATTGACCCCGATAATTAATAACTGTTTTGCCAATTCATAGTTTTTCAATTTCACATGTTGATGACACAGATGCTGTTTAATGACTGCATATGCAGCTGAGCTTCATCATCCTTCATGCATTTCTTTCGCTGGATAGGTTTCAAACCTTTCATTGGTGAAGCCTGAGAGAGAAGAGATGCAACAGCAGCAGCAGCAGCAGTCAGCGCTGATGTCTGCCCCTGTGGGTGAAGTTCCAGCTGGATCTGCGATGGTCTACATGCCATTTCAGACCAGATCCAAGATTTGCGACCGTTACAAGCACAAGCAATCGATTGGACTCGGCATCGCTCAAATCATCATCGGCATACTTTGCATCATCTTCAACAGCGTTTCTTTAGGTGTGTCTCGCTACCCCGGATTGGATCGTTTTGGCCACGGATACTGGTGTGGAATACTGGTAAGCAATTTCACTGACGATTCGTTCATACGGCAATAAAAATAAATGATTGGCTGACCAAAGCTTTAGCTGCCATATCGAATATGTTCATACAATCTCAAAACTGAAGTCAATTCTTTTACCGACACATAGGTTCCTACATTTAGGTCACAACTTTGTACAAATGTGCGGTTGATAATTTCTTTCCCATAGAAGCTACACTGTATTAGAGCAGGGATCATAAGTAGGCTACGCAGATGAAGTTCAGTTGTAGAAGTCATGTACCCATCATGGCCCGTCATGTAGGCCTACACATCATTAGATGTCTGAGGATAGAGCATTTTTGCTAGATGTACACGTGACGTCATGTACCAGTCCGATACATGTTTGTCTGTGTGCCTAAAATGCGAGCAAATCTGACCAAAGTACAAACTAAGTAAGTAAGTAAGTATATTCTTTATTGAACCAGTTGCAATCCGCATTCTGGTGTACATACATCATATATAATAAACAATCAATAGTCAATATGAATAAAGCATTCTAACTATAAAAGTTTTTTCATATTATGGTTAACTAAAGGTAAAACATGGTCATGTGACCGGGGTCGAAGGGAATAGGCCAACAGCTTTTTTGGAGGGAGAAACCTATGGAGAACTAGGCCCGGGTTTGCCAGGACCGCCGAAAACAAGCAGGTGTCGGCTTTAAGGCTTACTTGTTCAAAGGTTGGGCTATCACTTGGGATGTATCGCTGACGGATCAATCTGTTCATTACAGACTGGAGCATTCCCTTCTCCCTTTGGCTGGCAAAGCCCCACCATGCCGGAGCAGCATACAACAGGCGTGCCACCGTTGTCGCCCTCACCACATCGTAAAGCCCAGGGCCAAATAGACCATGGGCAGTTAGTATGCGCAGGGCATGTATACATGGATTGCCTAGCCCTGCAGCATATTTGGGCAATGTGCATCTCAAAACTTAAAGTTTCAGTGAGCATAACCCCCAGTACCTTCAATCCTTCATGCTATGTACTCTGGTCACTCCCGGGGTGGCCGCAGGGGCTGACACCCCCTCTCCTCCCGATCCCTCTTACAATCATCTCTTGCGTCTTTTTATCCATCTAGTTTAACTTGCGGGAATCTTGATTGCTTGCTTGATTGATTGAGCCACAGGCTAAATAGTCAAATCTTGCGACGACTAGTTCGATCACTTACAATCATTCAATCGTCGTGAAACTTGGCAGACAGACTCGCCCTCGCACACACTTCATTCTATCAAAATTTCAGATCCCCAAAAAAAGGCTAGCTTATAGAATCGGGGACTAAACTTTTCGAATCGGGGAATCCCCAGGGCCGACACGGAGCGTTGTGATTGGCCAGCGTTGCCATTGGCTGCAACAGAAACGGGTGCGGTGCTTGATTAAACGGACGCTATGTTGTAAAATGCTATATATTTGTAGAGGTAACTGCTTAATATGACGGATTATAGGATACTAGATGGATATAGTAAAAAACTTTGTTTTTACTATTGGTTCTTTTTATTATGGTTTAGTTTTAGGTTGCATGCTTTTGCCCAATTTGTCACATGTTCTAGTTCAGCTGAAACAGTGGCACTATTAGAAGAGGGTATCAGTAAGTAGCCATCGTCAGCATACTTTAGTATTATATTTCCAATGTGAATCGTCTTGAGCTTAGATATTGTGATTATAAAATTATTTGGGCCAGAGCCCGAACCCTGTACAAAACTAGAGTTGATTTTTATGAGAGGAGATGTGAAGCCGTTGAATTTAGTTCCATGACCCCGATCCTCCAGGAAGGCCACGATCCAATTGTAGATGCAATCGGGAATTTGCATCTCCGCCAGTTGCTCAGCCAGGTACGAATGCCGCACCGTATCAAAGGCTTTGCTAAAGATGTCCTCAGATGGATGTCCTCAGATTTACTGAGGTTGAATCCGTCGAAGGTATGGAACTTAGCCTACGGAAAGAATTAAATTTCAAATTGAATTTCATAAAGAGATCTATTATGTTTTATATGAGAAATATGGTTTATATTTGTGCTTGATTTAGTTCACGATAACTGGCATTTTCGGAATAATTGCCGGCAAAAAGAAAACCAGATGCCAGGTATGTGATATACTCTACAAGGAAGTACAATCGAGATAAATTTTAGAAATTTGTGTACACGCACCCATCTGATTAGGCGTATGATAAGAAAGGCGAAGAAATCTTTGTCATCACAAACAAAAGAACTGGGCAATACTTAGTAAAGTAATATTTTAGTTTAATCGTTGAAGTGGTTTGATTAATTGATCTTAGCCTACACGTGTAAAGAATCGATCTGTGTACCCCGCGATGCAATTTAGTTTATCTTTGATAAACGGGCTTAACTGTGTTTACCTCATCAAAATTTCTCCGTAACAGAGATGAGGGTCTGTGTTGATTGTTCGTATACCCTTCCATCTGACCTAGCGTAGCAGTTTATACGGTTTGACATGAATTGTTATATCGAATTTCCAGAGAGATTTTCATAGATAAATTCCCATATGGAATTCTCATGGCCATAGTTGTGTTACACTTGCTTTCAGATCATAACCTTCATGGTGTTGTGCATCATCTCGGCAGTTTTTACTATCGTCTTGTTGGGCCTTGGGATCTTTGGAGCTTTATATATCGAACGCTTTATCCGTCCGTTATGGGGAAAAACTACACAAGTAAGGGCGTGGGGTCAATTTTGACCCCATAGTAATTATCATGTAATTCGAATAAAATAAGCACATAGATTGCATGAGAAGGTCAATATTACTATTATTATTCATTGATGTCATTATTTGTTGTACCTTCTCGTGACCTGACGTCATAACGTGACGTCATGGCATGAGGTTGCGTCATGATGTCATGACGCCACATACAAATAATTATAGGCTTGTAATACTGTTCTTACACTACTGCATCCGTCGATACAATGCAATGACACTAGAATGAACATAGGAGACTGCTAGGAGCCTAGGAAAGTATCTCATCAATCAGCAGAGAGACATGTCTGACAGAAGATCTTACAGTGGACACGGTACACATTGTTATGGCATGCCTTGCACACAGTCGTGGCTATTCTATCCGTCTGTCAGGGACAAACTTGGCTGCAACCTCGTTTCTTTGAAAGTTCCTGAGTGTCGTCTAATAGTCGTGCTCTAATCATTCATTCATTCATTCATTCATTCCGAGAATTTGTATAGCGCCTTTTCAAGAGACCTATTCAGAAGCGCTACCAGCGAAGCCACTGCTAAACAAATGTAATTTGAGAGACTTGTAAAAGGACATCATCCATATATGCACTGGCTTCGTATTGAGTTTAAAATCTGTTTGCTAGTTTACAACTCACTTCATGGGGCCGCGCCTGAGTATTTGCGCGATTACTGCATCGGGACGCATTCCTCCGCCTCCGGGTTGCGACTCCGATCGCTCGAGAAAAGCGATCTTCGCGTAAGACGGATGAGAACCCGCTTTGGCGACCGCGCTTTCTCGGCGGCCGGCCCCAGATGCTGGAACGGTCTTCCTCCTGCCATGCGAGCGGCTAACACAATTGACTCCTTCAAATACGGACTCAAGACTTACTTGTTTTCTAAGGCCTACCCTACTGTTAGTTGACTGTGAGGCGCCCTTGTAACGGCATGGCTGTGTTACGGCGCCATATAAATTGTCACTATCATTATTATTATTATTATTATTATTATTATTATTATTATTATTATTATTACTAAACTACTTGTCATTTCTATTATTAATTATTATTATATTTTTGCCCCGAGGTAAACATGATTCAGGGACTTGATTATTACTATTTTCGATATTAGTAGTATTATTAATAATATTAATAATATTATTATTATTATTATTATTATTATTATTATTATTATTATTATTATTATTATTATTATTATTATTATTATTATTATTATTATTATTATATAGGCAAGACAGGAGCATATTTAGGTAAGCGGCCAATAAGGCGAGCAGCTGAACGAAGAACTGGATCAAGGCGCCCAATTAATAATAATAATATATTTTCTTTAATGAAGCGCCTGACAAACGCACTGCGCTGTACATTTACATGTTATGCCGATTAAACAATTCACAAGAACACAAATGACAGAAGACATAAATCTTAACTAGAACAGAACAGGCAGCCTGCAATACACGGCGCTAATAGCAGCCTACAAAGCATGTCCGCCTACGGAACTCGATCTCGGTACCTCTCGCTCTCTATGCCAGTGTGTTATCCAATGCGCCATCGGGCCCCCCAATGGTAGACCTACAAGTACCGAACTGCAGTGATCAATTCTACTATTGACAAAGGCATGCACAAGAGTCACAGTAGCATTATGAGAGAGGGATCGTGAGACAACTCAGAGTTGACGAAGCTCAAAGTAGCAACTACAATTGATATGCTCTGAGAAATTGAGCTCTTGATCCAAAGTGACTCTGAGGTCTCGAACTGTGAGAGAGAAAGAGATAATTATGAGGAAAAGTCACCGCTAGTAGGCGCAGGTCAATGGATGCCAATTGTCTGCGGGTACCGAGCCAGATGAACTGGGTTTTAGAGGGGTTCAGGAGCAAACGATTTGAGTCCATCCATGATGAGAGAACACCAATGGCATGGAACATGGCAACGATACAGAGACCCTACATCAGAGACGTGACAGTGAACATAAGCCTGCACATCATCAGCACAGAGATTGTGCAGGAGGCCACAAGTAGACAGCAAGGAACTAATACTAGCTGTGCAAAGAATGTACAGTAATGGGCCCAACACTGCGCCCTGTGGTACACCAACAGAGGCTGGGACCCAACGGGACCTAGAAGCACCCACAATTAGTGCGCTCAGACAAAAAGGAGCGAAGCCATAATAAGGGAGCACCGGCCAACCAAAAGGAGATAGAGAGACGTTAGAGCAAGATAGAGTTATCAACTGAATTGCCTTAGATCGTCGCTGTTCCTGTAGCACTTGGCAAAGAACTCTTCTCAGTTTTTTTTATGTACAGCCGACGCTTTCCCATGCACTGGGGCTTTGTCCACCTTCAATTTCTTGCAAGAGAGCAGTGGATGATTGTAACTCGCGTTCTCTGGGAGTCACAAAATTCTTTGGGCAACTCTACTCGATTAGTACGAATAGTACCAACCAAAGTCGCTTCTTTGTCTTTGGGACCAGCGAAGTGAAACAATTATTATCAGTGGTAATGTTGCGACTTTCACATTCAAGAGCTTGTATGAGCTGGCGGACAACGGTTCCTCCCAGATCTTTGGTTGGAGCTGCATCGGCGCTCTCTTTGCCGCAATATATGCTGGCATTGCATGTGTGCTTAGATTCAGCATCGCAGCACATCCCTACCTTGATACCATATATTTTGCCGGCTTTGACGGCATGCATTGTAGGAATCTGCACCGACCTCCATATGGAGCGAGTCTGTCGTCATTTGTGAGGAAAGGACCTGGAATCATTGACTAAAGAGGGTGGGCAGCACTGATAAGTAAATAAGAACAATAAATAAGGAAGTAATAATGAGGGTTTTGCGTAAATTTAGACTGTCTAATGAGAAAGAAACATTAATTAGTAATGGGGTCAAAAATGAATAAATGTCCTGTAATGTTTTGTCCATCTAAAATTCAATTGCACACTCAACTAGTTTAGTGACAACCTGTACAATAATTCTCGTTAAAAAGCACAGCAGCCATTTAAGTTTTAACATCGCTACATGACTTGAAAATGCACTCTTGGGTCATTTAATGACCCCAGAGTGCATTTTCAAGTCAAATATGCTTGGACCCAACGCCCGACGGAGGGTTAACTGCTCGAGTTCTGGATTTTCTTACGACTCTTCTCCCTCTATAACAGAAAGCTTTGCTATGCTAAGATAAGTTGGTTCATCGACTGGTGATTCTTGTTCATCTTGTCACCATCAGCTGTAATCTCAATACAGCAAAAAATGTTAATTCCAATATAATCTAAGCACGTTTGCAGTGTTTTGTACAGCAGTACCACAAAACTCATAACGGTATATACAGTCTAACTACGAGCAAATCCGGAATATAAAAAAACACACGACATAAAAAATAATAGGACGTGTAGGCCTAAACGCTGACTTGTCTAGATAGGTAACTATTTTTCGAAGAAAGAGAAAATTATTTGGCTTTATTAATTTATAGTCTTTTAATTTGCTGCTGTAAAACATTGCGCAGTACAGCATTGGTACAGTTTGACAGTCGACAGAATTGCAATTGCACATTTCAGACTCATTTTTTTAAATGCTCGTACGTTAGATTTCAGATTCAATATTCCCGTGATAACTTCCTGTTAATCTGATCCAACTCCCTACTTCATCTAGTTGTCATTACTTGACCTTTCTCTTCACATACCGCTCGGCAGAATAATTTTTCTAGACACGACAGAAGCAGCTGCCAGAAGTTGCTACACGTGTGGTGTTCTAATTCGTCATTTTGTGATTAACTTGCAGTCAATTTATGAAACGATTGTGGCCATGGATTCATTGCTGGCTATCTGTGCTATGACGGAAGCCATTGTGGCCATTTGGGGATCGGCCCTGTGCTGTCGTTCGGGAATTTGCTGCTGCTTGAGTCCAATGGTGAGTTTACGAGAACGATGATGATTCATAATTATTAAGACTGCTACTACTACTACTGCTAATGCTACGACTACGACAACGATTACTACTACTCCTACCAATAGTATACCACTACGACTACCACTACGACTACCACTACCACTTCTATTACCACTACCACTGCCACTACTATTACTATTACTAGTACTACTACTACTACTACTGCTACTGCTGCTGCTGCTGCTGCTGCTGCTGCTGCTGCTGCTACTACTACTACTACTACTACTACTACTACTACTACTACTACTACTACTACTACTACTACTACTACTACTTGTAGCCTACGTCCACTTCCACTACCATTACTCTACTACTACTACCACTACTACTACTACTACTACTACTACTACTACTACTACTACTACTACTACTACTACTACTACTACTACTACTACTACTACTACTACTACTACTACTACTACTACTACTACTACTACTACTACTACTACTACTACTACTAATAATAATAATAATACTAATAATAATAATAATAATAATAATAATAATAATAATAAAATTAGCAGTGATAACAGCAATAATAATAATATTAAAAAATTATTATTTCTATCATTATTATTATTGTAGTTATTTTTATTATCATTATAATTGGTATTTGACTGTCTTGCAGCATTTTTCCAAGGGCTCTACTCATAGGCGCAATTTATAATTTCAGTTTCACTGCTGCCGTTTGGCACTTCTATGATTTGCATCAAACTACCCACAGTGGCCTTTCCAGCGCCCCCAGCTTCTCCAGTTGACCATGGCAATTTCCTGGAGTTAATTCTATTGCTTGCAGAGTTTGACGTTCCCATGAAGCAGAATATAAAATTTATATTCTGCTTCATTATTTAATAAGGTCATAGCAGAGAGCGAACGCAGAAAGAAAAGGCCGAGAAGCATGGGAGAATAATTGGTGGACGAGGTGATCTAACAACAAGGATATCAAAAACAACAGTCAATAATATTCTGGAGCTTGTGAGCAATGTATCAAATGTTATTACAAAGCTGTGCACAGATATTCACTTCACGCATCTGCTTTCTCCTGTCTATACCTTGTTCTTCAGTATTTACTCACTATCTTTTTCGCAAGTGTCATGTGAATGAGCCTTTACTGAGCTTAAGATCATCAAGACACGGCTACGCGCCTCGCTTGGAAATGAAAAACTAGAGAAGTTTATGCTGATGTGTTCCGAAAAGATGTTCTTGACTCCATCACCATAGATGATCTGAACCAACTCACTATACAGAGCAATGAATCGTTGAATTCAGTGCAGTTCAACGCCCTCAACGGTCGACAAACGTGACTGTTGAGTTTTTGTTTTCGTAACATAAGTCACTGTTAGTCTGTGATGCAACCAACGTATGCTAAAACAGAGAAGCTTTAAGAACACGAACACGCTGGATCATTTACTGTGAAATGCGTCATACGAAATACGAACAATACGTAAAAATCTAGAACGTCAACAGAACAGATCGAGCTTGAAGATGAATACTGCAAGATTTTTCACTACTTGAATGAAACATAAGACAAAGCACGCAGATATGTGAAAATACCGTTTTCCCCGTATGTTGCCACTGTCCTCATGACACAATCTTTCAGTAGGCTATGCCATAGCGCATGACGCTCGGTTGTTCAACGCCAGTAACACCCTGGAAGAAGGTAACCATTTGCTTAATGGAACCGCTTTGGAGTCCAGACAGGAATTTTCGCATCGTCGGGTAACTGCTTGAAGTCCATGGTGCCATCCTTCCATGTTGTTTGTCGTTCGCGCTGATTCCATATTTCGATGTCGATGTCCATAATCGGATTGTATTTGTCCAAAAACGATGAATGTCCCTAATTGGTGTCTTCGAGTAATAATCTTAATAAGTTTGCTTATTTTGCGTTCGGTGTGTTTGTGTTAAAACTAAGAATGTCCCTAACTAACGAATACAACCAATTATGTCGGTTTATTAGCGGCATATGACCGGTTGTCCGATGACCGATAGGTCCATATGACCGATCGTCATATCGTCCTAGAATCTTGATAAAACACCTAAGTATAATGATGGCAACACTGTATGGTCAGAAAAGAGAAAGTTGTCTTTGACGAATCAGATCATTTCAGTTGCAATTGGTGTTCAGCCAAGATCGCTTGAATTTGCAGGCATTCACACTACCAAGTATCCATGCATGCCGAAACATTACATGTGTGGTAAGAGAAAGAAAAAAAGAGAGTCACCAAAAAATGTTTTAGATGTTGACCGGCGAATGTTTAAATAGACGTATCAATGTATGTATGTATGTATGAGCACTTGTTATAGCGCCCCTTCAAGATTTCTACTCAGAGGCGCTCCCGACTACAGCGCGGACACTGAATCTGAGTTTCACGCCGAAGCGCATGAGCAATTGCGAGTGAAGGACTTGCCCAGGGTCCCTACGCGGCGGCTTGAGGTGGATTCGAACCCGCAACCCTCCGACTGCAAGGCACCGAACATACCCCTACACCACCGCGCCCCACAATGTACTCAACCACGACTGTGACGTCGTATATTCGAATATTCGTTCTACTGAGAAAAAACAATCTGACAAAAACGCAGAAATGCGGATGACAAAAAGTAATGACCGACGTACATATATGCACCTTTAGAAAGTACTTTGATTTGAAATTATCTAGCCACATGCTTTTATTTGTATGTCCTGCACCTTGTATTGCAAAAAGTCTGTTGTTTCAACTGGTTTGAGATGAGCATGGGCTTATTTAGGAAGTTTACGGATTCAACCCCCCCCCAATAAATTCATTACCTCCTAAATTGTTTCCTTGCACACGTCACCTATATTACGCAACTGCATTCGGAATTGGCCTTTAATTTAATGGAAAACTGAACCAAGTAGTATGAAACTGTGTTTTCAGATGTTTTCGCCATCGGCCGGCTATTTCCCATGCACTGGACAGATGATTTATATCGGCCAGACACAAAAAGGACAAAACGTCTACGCGCCAAAACCTACCTTCTCGCATGATCAAGGTTAGTAAACGATTGCTTCAAAGAAAACTATTAACACAAATTCTTTGACATTCTGTTTATCTGTTACGGTATATTCTACTAATTGCAACTCGACTCTACGAAACGCGTTTACTTCTTTTGTAGGCACGACTCCACCTCCTGCCTATTTGCTACCGGGCCAAGCGCCCTCAGCATATATGGCCAGCCAGGAACAACCGCTTTGGATGATTCCGCCTTCAGCAACCAACAAAGGTTTATCGGCAAGTTCAGGCCCCTTCAAAAGATCCGGCTTAAAATCAGATGAAGGAGAGTGCTGAATGTTGATGTGGAACCATGCATATATTGAGTTAATCCCACGACTCTTCGTCAGTTTTCTGTGCAGAGGTTTGGAAAAGAAGCATGCGTTTGATGAAAACGTTCGATATTGTTTAACCAGCGCTTGTGAATAAGCTGGTGCCCTGCGCTTGGCTTTCGAGTGGCCCTTTAGAAGTTTGGAGATTACGATTACGATTACGACCCTAAAATATCTAGTCGCTTATATTGAACATCTATGCGCTTACTGTGCTTACATATTTGGGGGCCCGATAGCGCATTAGATAACACACTGGCATAGAGAGCGAGAGGTACCGAGTTCGAGTCCCGAGGGCGGATATGCTTTGTAGGCTGCCATTAGAGCCGTGTATTGCAGGCTGTCTGTTCTGTTAGTAGTTAAGATTTCAATTGCATAACATGTAAATGTACAGCGCAGTGCGTTTGTCAGGCGCTTCAATAAAGAAAAGATTAATATTTTTTTATTATATTGAACATGTAATTATTTGATTGTTCAAACCTCTGCATTTTTTGTATTTGTTTACTCTGTTTTTTGGTATTATGCAAGTACTTTGAGAAATATAGGCTATATAATTATATATCCTGTTTTAAGATTAAACTTATTCTGAAAGGAGTTCGATATGTTAGTCCGAAATTACAAAAGCAGTTAAGGTATGTCTGCAACCTGTAGGTCCCAATACATTTGTTGACTTACTTTTAACATGTTTTGTTACTATTCCGAGTAACTATGCTTTTTGGTTGTAAATCCACACATCAGCCGAAGGTCTACGCATATCATCAAAGCGATGAAAACATTTGTAATATTTAAGTGTATGAACGCTTCCCGTGTTTTGTGCATTGCTTTGCATTAATGTTGAAATTTCCGTTCCTAGTGACATTTAGTATCAAGTAGGTGGGAGTACAGAACACCCTTGATTAGGTTCTCTCTCAAGCGGCGCTAAATAAATTTCTAGTAGCAATTGTAGTTACAATGTGGAAATCATCTTAATAATAAACAAATATGTGTGTAAATGGTGCAAAGTCGTCAACTGATCTTTTCAGATTTAATATGTTAGTCAGCGCTGAATTAGCTGTTGTAGTTTATTGAGTATCAAATCTCTAACAGCTATTATTGCTTTTGTTGACGGCATTTGATATCAGCTGCGAAAGTATGCGAAGTGAATTTTGCAGCCATCCACAGTTGCTCGCATGGCCCATAAATAGGCCTAAGGTCGAGAATTTATTTGCTCAGGTGTAGTGTACTTGTAACGGTAACATCACTGGCGTGAAGAGCAGTAGGTAGAGGGATCGCTACCCGTACCCTCCCAAAGGTTCACTCAGCCTATCATTTGCGAGATGGCGCGTTTGTAAAAATGAGATATAGGACGTGATGGACGCCATGCGTGGCTGCCGTATAGGCCTACAGTTAAATTGGTTTGGTGACTATTCATCCCCGGAGAATTCATCCCCGGACGATTCATCCTGGACGATTCATCCCCGGACAATTCATCCCCGGACGATTCATCCCCGGACAATTCATCCCCGGACGATTCATCCTGGACCATTCATCCCCGGACTGTTCATCCTGGACGATTCATCCTGGACGATTCATCCTGGACCATTCATCCCGGACGATTCATCCCGGACGATTCATCCTGGACAGTATTCTATGATTGTGGTTAGTAAGTGAATTATGAAGCTTTAACGCACCTTTCATGGTATGGTCATGGTATAAATAGGTTACTTCATGATTTTTTCGTTTTAGTACATTAAGTACCAAACTCGTTCTATTTTCAAATGAATTGTACTCGTGGATTCCACACTCGTAGAATTCATAAGAAAATAGAACTCGTGTGGTATTTCCGGTGTAAATACGACAGAAATCATGAAGTAACCAATACTTAGTTGTAAAACATTTACAAGGTTCGCCATTACACCACACATTTCATCTTACTTACTGAAATAATGACTCTTAGGTCAAAAACATGACGTCACCAAAGTATGGGTTCAGTGTGAAGTGCGCAGGTTTTTCGAATCAGAAACGTTTCAATATCAAGAAATAAATAGGCTTATGTCTTAGTTAACGGAAAACATTGAATAAGAAACAATAAAATAATACGTTATGACGACGGTAAACTTTGGAACATCGAAACTTGGAAAGCGAACGGTGATACATCGAAACTACGAATACTGGAGAAAAGGAGAGAACGCACAAGGACAAACACAATGGCGCTGTTGCAAACACCAGGTTTTCAACTGCAAAGCACGCTGCTAACAGATGCAAACAACGTTGTGATCGGAGATCAGTCACCAGACCACACCCACAGCGGTAATGTCTCAACAGCACTTGCACGGGCCGCTATCGCAGACATGAAGAAGAAAATGACAGAAACTATAGCAACACCAAGTTCGTCTTCCGGTGCGGTCATGGTTGATCTGGGTCCACATGTGTTGATGGCCTTGCCCAAGAAAACTTCTCTCAACCGTGTTCTGCGTCGTCATCGTCAAGTTGTATTGTCAAGCGGTGATAACCAGCAGACCTTACCACCAACACCAACTAATCCCAGCTTTCATTTCCCATCGAAATTTATCAATTTCCTATTATTTGATTCTGGATCGGGAGATGATCGGCTTATCATCTTGGGCGATAGAATGCTTCTTGGTGGTCTAGCCAGATCCGACATCTGGTTGGCTGATGGCACTTTCAAGGTGGTACCCTCCATCTTTTTCCAGATGTAGGCCTACAGTATACATTTCCAGTTCATGAACGGAATTAATCCTGCCGCAGTATTTTGTCTATTGCCGAACAAGACCCGAGCAACCTACGACCGTCTTATAACGGAATTGAAGAATCTGATGCCAAGTGCTGCACCAAAAACGATTTTAACCGATTTCGAGTCAGCGGCAATGGGAGCATTTTCCCATGCATTACCCGGAGCTTCCATAACCGGATGTTACTTTCATCTCAACCAGAGTGTCCTTCGCAAGGTGAATGAATTGGGTATGAAGAACGATTACGAAACTGACGATGTGCTACGTGGAAGTGTTCGATGTTTATCAGCACTCGCACATGTACCGGTTGATGATGTTGCTGAATCATTCGACTTGCTAGCTGAAGACATGCCAGAACATGACAGAATGAACGAACTTCTATCCTACTTCGAACACACCTACATTAGAGGTCGACGACTCCGAGGCAGAGGCCACAATTATGGCCCAGCCATGTTTCCAATCCCGATGTGGAATCAGTAGGCCTACGAATCAGCTGGAGATGGTATAGCACGTACCACAAACATAGTGGAAGGCTGGCATCATGGCATACAATCACTGTTCATGTGCACTCACCCTTCACTATGGTTGATGATTGAAGGGCTGGAGAAAGATAGTCAAAAGCAGAAGGCAGCATTCATGCAAGCAACTACTGGTGCCCAGGAAATTGGTGTGAAGAAATACCGCGACTTGGTCGAAAGAGTTAGACGTGCTGTTGGTGGATACGGAGAAACAAATGTGTTATTGTACCTTCGTGCAATTGCGCATTTGTCGCACAATTAAAACTGTTACTACTGTAACTACATCTTATTATTAATAAATCGAAACTTAGTTGTAGACCAATTAGTAAAATAAATCATCGTGACTTTCGTGGTGGCTATGTGCTTTGTCGACATTATGAGTTTTGGAAGCCGAATACATGTCATCGTGGGGAGAATTGTCTTTTTGCCCATAACTATGAGGAACAACACCTTTGGACTCTGGAAAAAGATGGTTGCTTTGACATTGCTGAATTCATTGGTCAAAATCGTTCTCAGAGTGCGGCACCATTGTTCTTTGTTTATGGAATGCTGGAGTAAAACTTTGTCACAACTTAAAGTTAAATAAAATAATAGAAATTATTGAAATGCAACATTTGTTTTATTTCATTTGATAATGTGTATTAATACAAGGATATTTCTGTTACAGAAATGTAACAAGACCGATAGTACTATAACTTCACAGTCATTAACTGTTACAGTAAATTCTTCGCTTTTCAGTGAACTAGTCCCTTCCCTACACCATCAGGACCTCTACACCTACTACTGCTGATAAATTTCAAATAGATGCTTCTTCATTAATTTCAATTCTTTCCGTTGCTTTACTTTATATCGTAATTTCTATTTCATTTGATTGAATGGTCCGGGATGAATGGTCCAGGATGAATGGTCCAGGATGAATGGTCCAGGATGAATGGTCCAGGATGAATCGTCCAGGATGAATGGTCCAGGATGAATCGTCCAGGGATGAATGGTCCAGGATGAATGGTCCAGGATGAATGGTCCAGGATGAATCGTCCGGGGATCAATAGTCCGGGGATGAATCGTCCGGGATGAATCGTCCGGGGATGAATTGTCCGCATACCGTTAAATTCGACTCCTGTAATAACTTATGATCATCCGTTCATACTGATTTGTAATCATACTGCGTAATTGTCAGTTTGAAAATAGTAAACGAATATATATATATATATATATTATATAAAATATATATATGCTGAAGAGTCTATCCTTGTCCATATCTCGCAACCATAGAGCAAGACGTACAGGCAGGTCCAACAAGTTTCATCGTTGTGTTTAGGCTAAACTCTTGAGAGCAATGTTTGCTTGTTTAGACATACTTGGCAAATTCGATGCGTCATTTGATCTCCGAATCACCGGTAGGCTATAGATGATGGCTATCTGGCTATCGAGGTAAGTAAAGGCATTAACTTGTTCCACTACATTCCCTATGGATATGGAAACATGCCCTAAGTATAGGCATTATAGGCACTATAGATGGTGTAGAAATACATGCCTCACAGTGGCTGCCCCAATTCAATCCAGACCGCAGGTCTTGGCCTCCACTTCCATAGTCTCTAGTGTTAGGAAACACCTCCAGCATTTCCAGGCTAAACCAGAGACGAACCTATGGCACCTTAACTAATCTTTCTCTAATGACCAATGTAGAAACTTCTCTTAGCATTAGAACAGACTAATTATCCAGAGCATATCCTGATACCACTGAACGTGTCAACCAGCGGGTGCTATCGTCTTAAGTAGGTGGCGGTGGAGTGAAAATCGACCTCTAAATCTACTTCCGGTAATTTGTCTACGGGTATTTAAAGTATTCAATTATAATAGCCACGAACATCTTGTTTGCAACATAGATACAAATCATGAAGGCTCTTGTGAGGCCAGTTGCAATGTATGGCTGTGGTAGATAGACCGTTTTAACCAGGCAAGAGTCGACGCATTTGAATTTGTCTGCGACAGACCCTCAAGGTATTGTGGACTGAAGATAAGGCAAATGAGTGGGGGATGGAGACTGCTGGAGTAGAAAGGAATCTGCTCGGATTACTCAAACAGAGGAAGCTGTCATATTTCGGGATGTACGATACTGCGGAAGAGTGCAGATGGCCTGGAAGAGGAGACTATCCAATGCATAGTTCGTGGATAAAGAACTCAAAAGGGAGACCTAATTAATGACATAACATGTACTGATGAACTGATGACATAGAGCCGTTGACTGAATAATTAGAATTCGATCGGGTTTTGAGTGAGACGAGAGACAGAAGTAGATGGAGCAAAATGGGTGTGGCCAAGTTTCGGCTCGAGGACGGTTGAAGACAAGACACGCCACGAACGCCAACAAATAGCCAGTCTATTAGTAGGGTAGATGGCCTGAAAACCTGAGCAAAATTGTAACAAGCATAAATTTGGTATCGTTGGAATCAGGATTTGAAGCTGATCATTTCAGTGTAAATCCCCATCAATCCCATGTCGGGCTTTAGATAGAATGCAAAGAGTATGACGATATTAGCATAAACATTTCCCCTTTTAACTTTTGACCACAACAGAAAATGACATGAGCTGCTTCAAGTGTAATTTCAAGAAACTACTCATTGTCCATCTCTTTTCAATCAATAGAACTGGAAAATTTCTAAAATTGTGATATCTGTTGACTTCAAAAAGAAAACAAGAAGTTGCCCAAGAGCAATACTTGCTGACGTCAATGACCAGCCTATACAACTTCTAGGCTTGGCAATCGTAGACATCTGGCTGGTTTAGATCTGCGACACATAGCTGAGGTCTTCCCCGTGTCACCTTCTCGCTTACTGTTCGTGATCTTGAAGTGACGTTTGACCAAGAGCTTAGTTTTTCACAATACGTTAACTTGGTCACACGAAATTGTTACTACCAGCTTCGCCAACTCCGTTGTTGTGCTGCGCTCCCTATCTCATGATGTTGCAATGGTCCTATTCCATGCCTTTGTTACCGGCAGAATTAATCCACTCCTGCTCCATTCTTGCTGGTCTCCCATCTCGACCGGGTCCTTCATTCGGTTGCCCGGCTTTCTACTCCAGCAGTCTCCATCCCCACTCATTTGCCTTATCTTCAGAACAATATACCTTCCAAAAAGCTGGGCAACCATATGTTCCGGCCATATTCCAAAAATTCCAAAATATGCCTCTGTCACTGCCTACATGCGTGATGTTCTGCACTGGCTTCCCGCTTCGCAACGCATCTCCAACAGGATAGCAGCGCTTGTCTGGTCATGTCTCTGTGGTTGTGCTCCATCTTACCTGACTGACCTCTGTTGTCTGGTTTCTGATTTGGCCCCTCGTCAAGCGCTGCGCTCCTCGGCTAGGGAGGTCCTTGTTGCCCGGGCCCGCTCCTCTCTCAGGCAGCGCCGAGCCTTCTAGATTATGTGTGTACTGATTATTGGGCCTCCACCTGGGATGGGTCCCCGCTTCAGCTGCGCTTACTCCCGCGGAATAATAAACCTGTTCTTTTTTACCAGCAGCTTAAGTCTTTCCAATTTAGCTGTGGCTGGACTGGGAGCGCCTCTGAGTAGGCACCTTGAAGGGGCGCTATATAAATTTTATGGAATGAATGAATGAACTTCATCTCTTGTCCAATCAATATCAGTGTCATGCATGAGATCAACGCTTCCCAACATTTTTTCACTACGGAACCTTTTGATCTAAATTTTTCACGGAACCCCGACCTAGGCTAACAAAACCATATTCTGGTATAAAAACTTACGTAGCGCCTGTACGCGAAGTAGACCAATTCGGATGATTACATCGCTGTTTACTTGCACCAAATGACTACGTCATTAGTGGTTCAATTTACGGCATTCCCCCATTTACTTTTGAGTCATTAGTCCTTGCTGTTACACGTACATGTCTCGGTGGAAGGCTGGCTGCTTATGCGTTGTCCTCAACTTGTGCGTCTTGTTTTGAATCCGGGTGCGTTTATGACAGGCTGTCTTGTTTTAAATGACTGTTGCCGTGTTTGCGCTCTATCCGAAATACCCCTCAACCTTACCATGGGCTCGCGGCTTGCCGGCTTAGATGCCTGGACAGGGTTCTGCGCACGGCTGCCCGCCTTTTATTGGCCGCACATCTAAATTCGACCGAGTCTCGTGGTACATGCGGGACGTCCTTCACTGGCTCCCCTACCCACAGCGCATTGCCTAACGGGTCTTTGCGCTGGTCTGGCGTTGCATTGAGGGCATGGCGCCTCCCGATCTGCGGGAGCTCTGTTGCTCCACTGTGGCGTGGCTGTTCAGCGTCGTGGCTCCCTTCGGTCGGCTGCGCAAGCGGAGTTACTTGTCCTCCATCCGCGGACTGTTACCCGACAGCGCCGCGCTTTCTCTGTGGCTGACCCGGTGACCTGGAATGGGCTTCCGGTGGCACTTCGTCTGACGCCAATAGCTCAATCTGCGCTGTTCTTCTTCTGGTCTTAAGACTGTCCTGTTTGACCGGGGTTGGGCTGGGAGCGCTTCTGAATAGACTGTTTTAAAGGGGCGCTATATAAAACTGCTGTTATAACCTCACGACGGCTACTTCTCCAAGGACTGTTCTTCATAGATTCAGTCAATAACTGTTTTACAGCAGATAACTATTGTAAAAATGAGCGATAACCTTAGCTTAGTTGACCTAACCCTATATATCTTACTGCGTACTACTCAAGTTCAATTAATAAACGATTATTATTATTATCATTTATAAAAAATTTATTTCTTCATAAAGCCAACAAACTTATGTACAGACTGATTAAAAGTAACTGTTTTCAATATTTTTATAAGCCTTCGTTCAGTCCTGGGCTAGCCTACTGTTGTTGCAATCTGTGGTGCCTAAAACAGTCAGGGAGTTTCCAATTTGTAGGGCGACTGATAAGCGTTGTTAGATTATTTCATTATTATTATTATTATTATTTATTTATTTATTTTATTTATTTCTAAGAATAGAAGAAAACGTCTGGAACGGCAACTATTCATTATTATTATTATTATTTTTTGCCTTGAGGTATTTCATTCCCCTAGGGACTTAGAGATTACTATTGTTATAATTACTATTGTTGTAATTATTTATTTATTTTTATTATTGTTATTATTATTATTATTATTATTATTATTATTATTATTATTATTATTATTATTATTATTATTATTATTATTATTAGGCCTATTATTATTATTATTATTATTATTATTATTATTATTATTATTATTATTATTATTATTATTATTATTATTATTATTATTATTATTATTATTATTATTATTATTATTATTGTATTATTATTATATTCATTGTAGGCCTACATAAATGACAAGTTTATTATACAGACATAGCCCGATTAGAGATAATTATATAGTGGTTATTGTATAATTAACTGGTGGGCAATTCAGAGTTTGGCAAATGTCATATGGCGGTGACACACAGATCCTGTTTAATGAATGCATATGCAGCTGAGCTTCATCGTCCTTCATGCATTTGTTTCACTGGAAACGTTTCAACGGTGTCATTGGTGAAACCTGAGAGAGAAGAGATGCAGCAACCAGCGTCAATGTCTGCCCCTTTGGGTGAAGTTATGCCATTACAGACCGGACCCAAGACTTACGACCTTTACAAACACAAGCAATCGATTGGACTCGGTGCCACTCAGATCATCATCGGCATTCTCTGCATCATCTTCAACAGCGTCTGTTTAGGCGTGTCTTACTACGAAGGGAACAAAGGATTGGCTTCTGTTGGCCACGGATACTGGTGTGGAGTACTGGTAGGCAATCTCACTGACAATTCCTTCATAATTATGACAATAGCAATAAATGATTGGCTGACGACTGCTATTGCTGTCGTATCGGATGTGTTCATACTGTCTCAAAACTGAAGACAATTCTTTCACCGACACATAAGTCCCTACATTGAGGTCACAACGTTGTACAAATGTGCGGCTGATCATTTCTTTACCATAGAAGCTAAACTGTATTAGAGCAGGAAGTCATAAGTGTGCTGTTGCCGTTCAGTTGTATACGTCATGTACCCATCATGACCCGTCATGAACACGTCATGTACCCGTCAGATGCAATTTGTTAGTGTTCTTAAAATGCGAGCAAATCTGACCAGAGTGCAAACTGGATGTCCTCAGATTGAGGTTGAGTACTTTGACGGTGTGACCTTAGCCAAGACTACAGAAAGAATTGAAATTTCATAAAACAGTTAAGAGTTAGAATATATTATGTTTTAGCCTATATGAGAAATATGGTTTTTTTTGTGTGCTTCCTTTAGTTCACGATAACTGGCATTTTCGGAGTAATTGCCGGCAAAAAGAAAACCAGATGTCAGGTATAATAGCCTATAATTATAATCTACGAGGAAGTACAAACTACATATTATATTAGAAATTAGTATATGTGGGCCCATCTGATTATAATAGCCATCTGGCGAGCACAGTTCCAAAATAAATGCGATAAAGTGATTGTCATCACAAAAAAACAACTGTCACTGAAAATAATCTATTTAGTTCAATCGAAGTGGTAGTCTGATCAAATCACCATTATAAGCATGCGCTTGAGTAAAAAAAATCGATATCTATCCCAATGATGTGATTTAGTTTATCTTTGATTAAAGGGCCTAGCTGCTTCTACCTAATCAACATTTCTTCGCATCAGATATATGTGGGTCTGTGTTGATTGTTCGTTTAGCCTTCCTTTTGACCTATATAATAGTAAAGCAATTTACAAGGTTTGACACGTTATTTCAAATCCCATAGATAAGTCTTCATTGATAAATTTCCGTATGGAATTCTCATGGCCTAGCTGTGTAATACTTGTTTTCAGATTGTAACCTTTATGGTGTTGTGCATCATCTCGGCAGCTTTAACTATCGCCTTGTTGAAAGTTGGGATTACTGGAGCTCTAACGGCCCAAGACTTCATCGATGACTGCTGGAGTTATAGTTACAGATATCCCGATAACAGAAAGCCTTGCAATACGGTAAGTTTGTTCATTTCATCACCATCAGTTGTAGAATAGGACTACCTAAAGCCTAACATTCTCAATACAGAAATTTTTGTAATTCTTAAATAATCTAAAAACATTTGCAGTGTTTTATACGGCAGTAAAACACAACTGGTATATAACGGTGCATATATAACCCACATATGAGCAAATCCAGAATAAGTTAACATGCGACACAAGGTGTGTAAAAGCTGAGTTGCCTAAATACGTAACTATTCTGTTGAAGGAGCGGCTTTATTCATTATTGTTACCTTTTAATTTGTTGCTGTAGGACATTGCGCATTACACCATTGGTACAGTTTAACAGTCAACAGAATTGCAATTGCACTTTTCAGACTAATTTTTTCAAATGCTCGTACGTTAACTCTCTGATTTAATAATCCCCTGTCGCCTTCCTCCTAAACTGCCCCAATTCCTACTTCTTCTGCTTAGCATTATCTGATCTTTCTCTTCATATACTGCTGGGCAGAATAGTTTATCTAGACACTGTAAAAGGAGCTGACGACAGTTGATAAACGCGTGGTGTTCTAATTCGTCATTTTGTGATTAACTTGCAGATAACTTATAGAGCGACTGTGGCAATGGAGTCGTTACTGGCTATCTCTGGCTTAGTAGAAGCCATTGTGGCCATCTGGGCATCGACCCTGTGCTGTCGTTCGGGAATTTGCTGCTGCTCGAGTCCAATGGTGAGCATAATAATTATTATAACGATAATAATAATTATTATTATTATAATAATTATTATTATTACTTATGATTCATAATGAATCATCCTTTGATGATTCCGCTACAGTTGTTAAGATGGCAACAATGAATGGTCGGACAGGAGAAATGTGTCTTCAATGGATCAACATCAGATCACTTCAGCTGCAATTGGTATGAAGCCAAGAGCGCTTGAATTTCAGGCATTCACACTGCGAAGTCACCATGCCGAGACATAGCGTTTATAGTTAGAGAAAGAAAGAAAAGAGGGTCAACAGAAATGCTGCAGATGTTGATCGGCGATTAGTTGAACAGGCGTCGCCTATCAATGTAGGCTGCCACAACTGTGTCGCATCGGGCACAACGGTTCGTAAGGATCACGTTACAAGTGAACAACGACTTGTATTAGCACCCTTAGACATTATTTCGATTAGATTATCAAGACACATACTTTTTTCTATATGCCGTGCATATAATTGTATTGCAAAATATGCACTTTTTGTAGTCGCTTTAATGGGATTGAGGTGAGGTTATTTTCTCCCAGGTCGCCCACAATAGGCAAGTACACTTGGAATTGGCTTTAAAGGGAATACTGCCAAGTTACCATACGGAGACATAGCCTGTATGCCTGTATGGTAAGAGATACAAAGAAGAGTCAGCCAAAATGTTTTAGATGTTGACCGGCGAATATTTATATAGGCGTTTCAATGTAGGCAGCCACGACTGTGACATATTGGACTTGAGGTGAGGTTGCTTTACCACAGGTCACCGACTAGGCAACTGCATTTGGAATTGACTTTTCAGGGAAGACTGAACCAATGTAAAGTATGAAACTGTGATTTCAGATGGGTTTGTCTTCGGCTGGCTATTTCCAACACACTGGACAGATGATTTATATCAGCCAGACACAAGGAGGACAATACGTCTACGCGCCACAACCGATCTTCTCGTATAATCAAGGTTAGACAATTAACGATTGCTTCAACGAAAACTTTTAATAAGACTTACAACTTCTTTTACATTCTATTTATCTGTTACGGTATATTCTACGCAACATGTTTACTTCTTGTAGGCGCAACTCCACCTCCTGCCTATTTGCAACCTGGTTGGGCTATGCCAACGACCAACATCGGTCCAGTGCTTGGCCAAGCGCCCCCAGCATATTTGGCCAACCAGGAACAACCGCTTTGGATGATTCCGCCTTCAACAACCAGCCAAGGTTTATCGGCTGCTCAGGCTGTTTCAGCAGATTCGGCTGGAAATGAGAAGAAGACAATGCTGAATGTTGATGTGGAACCATGCACATACTGAGGAAATCCGAAAACTCTTCGTCATCTTTCTGTGCAGAGAGTTCGGAAAAGAAGCATGCGGTTGACGCAAACGCTCGATATTGCTTAGCTATACCATGTCTATTCGCTTATATTCTGATAATCAGATCAAATAGTTGATTGTCTAAACCTACCTGTCTGTGAGATAATTTTTAAAATTTCCTAACTCTGTTTTGTCTTATATAATTATGCAGTTTGAGAAATATAATTATTACATTCGTATGACATTTAAAGACATTCTCAAGGTTCGCTCTGCTCTTTGATTTTATCGGACTGTTCTAATTCCACTAGCATTGGTTTCCAGTATACAACTGAAATTCGCTAAGGGTAAATATGAACAAACTATAACTCTTTCAAAACTCTCTTGCATGAGCTAAAACAAAGATCCCTAATATCGTCATCATCGTCGTCGTCGTCGTAATCGTCGTCATCACCATCATCATCATCATCACCATCATCATCATCATCATCATCATCATCATCATCATCATCATCATCATCATCATCATCATCATCATCATTGTCATCTTCATTAAATATAGTGACTTTTAAGGTCCAAGCGTTCTATTCACAAGACATCAGCAATATTGGTGCACAATTTTTCTGGATTGATTAAAAGCATGAGATTAAAAATTATTATCTTTTGATTGAAAGTGCGTGGGATTGGGAGGCATGACTATAGAAACCTTGTCCCGAGATTTACGTAGCGCCTATCTCTTTGAAACGCAAAACAATTATAATTTCAAGTACCTCTACAACACGTGCATACATTCGTGTACATAAACATATGTATATATGTACAAAATTGTACATACAAACACATTAATATTTAAATATATACCTTGTACGCGTCCATAACATACATGCAAACTTATAATTATAGGCATACGTAGGCTACATGCATGCATGCATACTCATACATATGCACAAAACATCCATGCACAAATACATACATAGGCATATATACATACAACATACTAAACGGGCATAAACGCACGTACAGTCGTACACATTACACACACACACATACAAATAAGATGCGAAATTCATTTACAATATTTACGAACATTTACCTTTTGTTTTATACCTTTGTATATAGCACTGTTGTGAAAATGTGGTCCATTTTCTGCTTTATGGCATAGACTGATGAAGGAATCATACGTCTTAAGATCAGCTTCAACGGTACGTCCCAGGTGGGCCCTTGATGCGCTGCAGAATTAAACTGGAGCCACTGACAGTAACCAGAGCTTCTCATTATATAGAGGCGATCGATCGATCGATCTCCTTGGTCGATCGCTATAGCAAAGGTCTGTGGTCGATCGGAAAATCGATCGCGCTCGATGAGTTAGACTCCAAGAGGAACCTGGGGCCAGACCATTTATTTATTTATCTAATTTACATTACTTGTGAAAGTTTAGGCTAGGATCGATACAACATTGCGTCGACAAGAAGAGGAGGCTTGTCGAAGGTTAATAAGTGTTACTTATACTCTAGCAGTTAATTGACAATCATATTATATGCAGCTATGATACGAAAACCATACACAAACTACACTGTACACAAAAGGTCACCAGGTAGACCGCGCATCGATCGCCTATTCAATCCAGTGCGATCGATTTTATAATCGCCTTTTATTTTCAAATGAAAACTCTGGGGGTGAGAGAGGAGAATGAGGCAGCAAGCGTCTAACAAAGCCTCTGCTGCTCACCACACCAACTTCACGAGGTCCCCTCTGTTGTACACGGAGTGCATGGTGAACGACTGAGTCCTCACCGGTTTATGCGAGTGCCCATGGATAAAGAAACCGAAGGATAAAAAAAACACCGGGAGGAAGGCAACGGGAAATAAGCGTGAATAAGCTTGTATCTTCGACTTCGTTATTGGGACGCTGTAGAAATTTTGCGATTGTAAAACAACCCCCCTACATGTATCTAACCCGAATTAGACTGAAAATGACGACAGGAAAGAATTCAGATAGCAAAGTGAACGATTCAATCCAATTGCTGGAAAGAGTCTCGTTCGGTAGGGGAGGGAACACGGTCACCCCGGTCGTCAGCAAGCGAAATCCTTGTAAAGGATAGGACCAATAGTCCAATACGGGTTTAGAAGGGGCAAGGGCACAAGAGATGCAGTTGGAGCGTTACGAGTGCTAGCGAAAAGAAGTGGTTATATTTAAGGCGTAAATTTAGAGCTACATGCGCTGTACGGTAGTTATAGCCAACTCTAATTTTTATTCTTATGTCTCGTAGGCTATAGGTCCGAAGCCCATAGTCCCACACCTAGATCTCGAACACTTCTCTCACTGTATAGACATACCTTTCACAGTTGCGATGAAACTCCGCCACTGCTCGTACTCTAGCAGTGCAAGTCCCAAGCTTGGATTAAGGAGGAGGATGACTCTAATCATCTTTTTTATGACACAGCGTCGTTAAACAGCAACTAACCTAACTGTTGCAATGTAGAATGCTAAATGAAAAATGCTGATATATTATGTCGCCGATACCCAAATTCATTTCATTCATTCATTAATTCAGAGGACTTATATCTGTGAGCTGATGTATACATTTTGTATACAAATGTATACATCAGCTCACAGAAACATGTAGAGGAAATGCAAAAATGTAAACGTTTTTCTATTGCGACCGTATGACCTCGAGGAAATGATAAGACTGACGGAAGACAGGAGACGCTGGAGGAATATTGTTCATGATGCGGCCGACCCTCGACACTATAGGATGGCTGAGAACAGAACAGAACAGACCTCGATCGACTCTGCTCTTTTGTCAATTAATATTAGGCTATTGGGCAGATGAGATCCTTCGCCACCGCTGCCCATTTGAATGGGTGCCACGCCATTAATGTCCCCCGTGTAGATTCAGACCGTGCTAGCCCGAGATTGAAACCAGATTAATTGCCAATTAAACTTTTTCCTATAGGCCTAGCGATCAGAGTGCAGTGTCATCGATCTCGACAATGTTCTTAACAATTGGTGGGGTATCTTCCCGCTTCTAACAGTCAACCCCACTACAGGACTCAGACACGGCCGACGTTGAAAAAGACGAGAATTATTCCGCAAATGACAATTTTTGCGCCTGCATGAAAGTCACCTGGCGAATGAACGTTCTCACTCCGATAGACGCGGCCGCCACCTGGCGAATGAGCTCTCACTCCGATAGCCGTAGCCCATTGATTTATAAAACATTGTGACATTATTGGGTCGACTAGAGAAGAAATGTGCGTGTGAGACATACATAGCCTACATACATACATACATACATATAGACACATATACAGACAGATAGATAGACATATAGACTTCGTAATGGCCCTAACAATTGATCTTGCTGGTGATTTGCATAAAGGCATACATAGCCTATAGGCCTACAGTAGACAGACATACAGACATATATACAGACAGACAGATAGATAGATAGACAGACATACAGACAGCTAGACTTCGTAATGGCCCTAACAATTGATCTTGCTGGTGATTTCCATAAAGGCATGCGTAGCATATAGGCCTACGTACAGTAGGTTAGGCATTAGGCATTAGGCAGCGCTGCTGTTGAACCATAGAAGTGAGGAAATAAGATTATTCTACTCACGAAGCTGATAGAAATAGCCTCGCAAACACAAGAACCAATCTTTGCCTCAAAGACTTAGTAATGACTCTTTATGAGTGTCTGTCAATAATTTACAGACACTTATGATCACAATCATGCAACCTAGAGGTGTTCAGTAGGTTGCCTAAGAACTCCATTGATAGACGGTTATTGACCTATTTCGCACACGCCTAACATGTATGATGCCTGTAAATAAATAGGCCAATGGAGTGTAGGCTCACGCGACCCATAGCAAGAGCGTGTAAGTTTTTCTTAATAGCTTCGACAGTGAGAGAGAGAGAGAGAGAGAGAGAGAGAGAGAGAGAGAGAGAGAGAGAGAGAGAGAGAGAGAGAGAGAGAGAGAGAGAGAGAGAGAGAGAGAGAGAGAGAGAGAGAGAGAGAGAGAGAGAGAGAGAGAGAGAGAGAGAGAGAGAGAGAGAGAGAGAGAGAGAGAGAGAGAGTTGCACTTATTAGGCATGCGTACATACTAGCGTCATTAGGGACATACATGTACCTCCAAACCGTTATCCATTGGCGTTCCTCAAGCTGTCTCAACCTACTCTTTGGACAGACAAGGAATGCATCCCATGTATGAACTCTTGCAAGGTCCATGGCCAAACTGCCAAGCATTTAGTCTCTTGTGAATGCCCGAGACATATCCACAGCGTCTTCCGATAGCATACACAAAATTAAATGTAGGCATATAACATTGTCAAAATGCCAGTGGAGTCTGGATTTTCCACCTAAAAGTTACATTAGTTCACTGGTTGAACAATGCAATTTAAATATCAACAAAGTATGATAATAACAGCGTGACCAAACTCATACAGTTCACCAGTTTGCTTAGTAGCAAAGTTACACTGCCAATGGAATATTATACTGCCAATCTTCGCCATGCAGCTAGCCAACAGCCAACTGCACGCCCAGAGACCACCACGAGGAGGTGTTGGCAAAGGTCTCCGCAGTGTGATTTTCCTTACAGGTTTTATTTTAGTTATAGTTATAGTTATAGTTAATGATTTTTTATTTTAGTTATAGTTATAGTTATAGTTAGTATTATTTTTAGTTATAGTTATAGTTATAGTTAATGGATTTTTATTTTAGTTAATTTTAGTTACTACTTAGTTACAATAATTAAGTCTATAAGCAAAATTGTGCGTATTAATACGCTGTTTCACAATTTACTCAGAGCTATGAAAACCTTTGAAGCATGGATACATTCAGCTTCATCAATACACGAGTTTCCAAAGTAACTGACAAATTTCACAATAAAAATTTCGCATTTTTCGTTCTCATTTATGTCGTATCGTCCATATTGCACTTCCTATTTTTATTTTTTGTATTAACGAAAATAAAGATGAATTTTCGTTAGTGTTATTTTCGTTATAGTTATAGTTATAGTTAATGATATTTTTAGTTATAGTTATAGTTATCGTTAACGAAATCATTTTATTTTCGTTAACGAACATTTTCGTTATCGTTATCGTTAACGAAAATCACACTGGGTCTCCGTAGTTCATTCATCTACAGCCTTGAAGCAACTAATTTCAGCATAATCGCTCCGAGCAATCACCCCAAATTCCAAATTTCATGAAATTATAATTTTGAATTTTAACATTTCTGATAGTTCAAGACAAACAGCGAAAGTGACAGTATTTATGATATAGAACACCAGGTTCCAGGACACACAAAAGACTAGGCTCTGGAGGTAAATGGCAATGTTGGATTTATTGACCAGACCAGCAATAAGGCAAAGCATCGGAAGAATAAGAAAATCCAAGCAGCAAAAAAAGACATAATTATAAGGAAACCGATATGGGAAGAAAGACACAACTGAGGAAGAGAAATGAAGGGACGGCAGCAGTGGCGGCGCCAGACATTTTTGTAACCAGGGCATAGCCACGGCAATCATACAAGCTACCAGTGCAGGGGCGGTTTATGCCCAAATAAATTATCGGCAGGGCAAAAATTCTGGCAGGGCAACGACCAGGGCAAAGGCTTTTCTACCAGGGCATTTGCCCTTGCATGCCCTGGTGTCGTGCCGCCACTGGACGGCAGAAGCAGAATACATGCTAGGCAAAAGGCCCCTGAATACGGAACAAGTAAAAGAAGAAAAGCTAGGAAGCACATGTGGAGAAAAAAGCCAGAAACAGAGAAAAAGAAAAGCTCATTTAGCACAATGCATGGACAGGTTGCAAGGACATAGAAGACCAAACCCCTTGAAAACTAAATAAATGTAAAATAAATTAAATGGCCTCAAAACTGTAGATGAATGAACTACCCAAATGCGCCTACACCAGAGGTTTCAAACTCAAATTACCCCGAGGCCCAACGGAAGACCAAAATGTGAGCTCGCGGACCTGATGAAAGCAAACTATGAGACGCTTCTAAATGTGGTCATCATAATTCCTGACCTTAACACGGATTTATTGATCTTCATTGGAAAAAACTTTTCGTAGATGTGTGTTCTTCCACACAATGCCAAATTATATCCTTGCAAAAAAGTGAGTAACTGGGGAAGTTTTTCTTTTGACAGAAATTACCAGAGTTCTGGAATTAAAATAGTGTTTGTACATCATCTGCTAAATATGTAACCCTGCTGGAAACTGTATTGACACATAAGCTCAATCCCTCGAAAACATTTTGCGTGTCAGGGAATAAAATTCCGTTAGCTTTCACAAGACAGTCTTTCATAAATTGGCCTTCTGTAAACGGCTGCAAAGATTTGGCTATCATTTCGCGAATTATAAAACTTGCTCTTACCAAATCTTTGCTACTTTTTTGATAGGCCTATTAGAAACAGATTAAAGACCTTTTGAAGGCGGTTGCGGGCGCAAAAAAGACTTGGCGGGCCGCGTGTTTGAGATCCATGGCCTGATCTAACACACAAGGAGAAACAGTGATGCATTTGGTAATCACCTTACTCACACAAAAGTTAAGTTTAAATATACAAGCTAATGTTCAGATCTGTGTTTTAAAGTGTTCTTTCATTCAGGAACTATAAAGTAGAAGAATCTAATTTAGAATAGGTTACCATATGTGTCTTCACTTCACATGTTGACTTTGAAGTCGGCTTTGCTTTCGTGTTGGCCATACAACGGTTGACTTCCGATCTTAACTTTTTCATTTTTATTTCCTGAAACCCTCCCCTCGTCAACTTCAAATTATCGTAAGTTCAAACCAATTAAAGTTCAGTTTAAATATGCAAGTTAGTTAATGTTCAGTCCTGTCTTTCAAAGTGTTCTGTTATAAAGAATCTGAATTTAAATACCTCGTATCTTCGCTTCACATCTTGGCTTTGAAGCTTGTTGGCTTTGCTTTCATGTTGGCCATACTGAAGTCGAATTTCGATGTGGATTTCTTTTTCATATTTTGATTTGCTGAAAACCTCCTTACCCCTCCCCAACTTTAAATAATCATAAGAACGAAACCAATGAAAACGTTAGGCCTAAGTTTAAATATGCAGGCTAATGTTCAATTCTGTGATTTAAAGTGTTCTCTCAGTTCTGTGTTTAAAGTGTTCTGTCATCTTATATTATAAGTCTTACTTTGTTTACGTTGTCCTTCCTTATGTTTGTTTGTCCGTGTCTAAAGGCTCCGAAACGGAACGCTTTAGCGATTTACAAAATTTTACACAACATTATTACGCCACGGCATGATCAACGCGACTATATTCAGCTCGCAATTTCATTTAAACACCGATATATGGCCATTTTAAATTTCCAACTTTTCGACGAGGCTATATCTCAATACCGGTCTCTTACACCATGGCCATAGTAAGGCACGTCACGCATGCTAATTAAATATGCAATCTTACGTCACACATATAGGTCAACGCTCTGATTCGCAACCAATCACGATGACCGTTGATTTAACATCAGAAGAATTTCTAGGTCATCGGAATTAAAAATTCGCCAATGCAACACTTTTGCGATACGAAATTTTTAACGAACGTTTTCATTTGAATTCTATAGATCTCAACCCAACTATATTTCAACTCAAATTTTACTTTAAATTCCGATATTTGGACATTTTAAGTTTCGATGTGGTCAGAGTTTCAATGCCATTGAATTCTAGCTACCCAGGAGTATAATTATATAGAGTTGTATTTTAAACTATTTCAAGCCAGCGCGTAAAGTCGCCAGAGGGACACACGAAAAATTTTCATATCGTTAAATTCAAATTCACGGGCGCTGACGAAGATGTCGCTAAATTCAAATACACGGGCGCTGAGGAAAACCCGGAGGAAAACCCGGGCGAACGCCGGGTAAAAACTGCTAGTAGAGGTATAAAGCAGAAGATTCGAAATTAAATAGTATCTGAAATGAAATAGGCCTACCTTCCGTCTTCACTTCACATCTTGGCTTTGAAGTCGGTTTCGCAATGGCCAAGGATTTTACGTCATCAATAGCGTTTGTTTCACAAGATGACGTCATCAACCAATATCCAATCACAGCACCGATGTTGATCACGTGCATCTTGTAGCCAATCATTTTTCAGTATTAGTTTCATTTCTTCGGGTGACTGCTTTGCCGCTCGTTCAACCATTATGTTAAGAACTATAGTAAGTATGTAGCCTTTTATAGATCACATCACGCCATCTGTTCAACAACTACATTGACTTCCCATTCGCGTGCGTATAGCTTTCAAAATCTCCCTCCTCGTGTATCATGTCCATTCTGGAACCTGGTCGTCTTCTGGGCCAAATTTCTGGCGACCCAAGAGAAACCAGTTACTTGTTCCAGCGCCTGTCGGTCGTGATCCAACGTTTCAACGCGTTTTGTTCCACAGCACTTTTGTTCTTCTAGATCTTGACAAGGATGGCCACTCCAGAGTTAACATTGCTTATTAATATCTGACACCTGAGGGATTATAGAAAGGCTACCTCGGGTAAATAATAATAATAATAATAATAATAATAATAATAATATTAATAATAATAATAATAATAATAATAGTCGTTGCTTGTCATGGGATGTCACGGTGCCAGATACTTTCGCTGCATCCTACGAACATATGACATCGCAAATCGCAGGTGCGGCAGCGGAAAAGGCAGCTCGCAACAAGGAATCCAAGTATGCTGCTATCACACAGTCACATCATTTCGTCCCTGTTGCAGTCGAAACTGCAGGAAGCTGGCACACAGAATCACTGCAGTTTGTCCAAGAAATAGGACGCAAGATCTCAGCAGCGACAGGCGACCAGCGTGAGACTAGTCATCTTCTACAACGCTTATCAGTCGCCCTACAAATTGGAAACGCTCTATCTGTTTTAGGCACCACAGATTGCAACAACAGTAGCCCAGGACTGATCGAAGGCTTCTAAATATTGAAAACAGTTACTTTTAATCAGTCTGTACATAAGTTTGTTGGTTTTATGAAGAAATAAATTTGCTTCTATAATAATAATAATAATAATAATAATAATAATAATAATAATAATAATAAAAATAATAATAATAATAATAATAATAATAATAATAATAATAATAATAATAATAATAATAATAATAATAATAATAATAATAATAATAATAACAATGATTATAATAACAATAATAATAATATTTGGAATGAAGATTAACATCAAAAACACAAAGGTATTGAAAATAAGTAAAGGAAAGGAAACTGTAGCCAGAATACACATTGGAGGAAAACAGATAGAGCAAGTCAAAGAATTCTGCTACCTAGGGAGTATGATCACGACAGATGCCAAATGCCACAGAGAAATTGAAAGAAGGATAGCAACAGGAAAGGAAACATTCTCAGACAGGAGAGAATTACTGAGAGGAAAACTAAACAGAAATCTGAAGATAAGAATGATAAAGACACTAGTATGGAGTGTGGTGCTGTATGGATCAGAGACATGGACATTGGACAATGAGAAAAGCGGATATAAGAAAACTGGATGCTTTCGAAATGCGGACATGGAGAAGAATGGAAAAAATCAGCTGGACAGAACGTATAACAAACGAAGAAGTGATAGGAATAATTGGAGACGAAAAGAGTCCTTAATCCTTATACGCACAATAAGAGAGAGACAAAGGAAATGGATCGGGCACACGCTAAGAGGAGACTCACTACTAACAACGGACATTGAAGGAAAAATGGAGGGGAGGAAGACAAGAGGAAGACCAAGACAGATGATGCTGGATAGGATGATGACAAACGGTTACAGAAAGCTGAAAGAAGAGGCCCAACAACGAGAGGAGTGACGACGTCGGACATTTGAACCTGCCTAAGAGGCAGAGAACAACAAGAAGAGGTTGTCATTTGTCAGTCGTCAGTTGTCTTTAGAATTTCGGACATGCACTAGAACGATACGGAACCTCGCCCTTAGTTAATGAACATGAACAAGGATGTAAAAATAACTATGACTAAGAATCTTGTGGCGTTTTGCATGGGCGCATCATACTGTAACTGCACAAAACCAAATTCATCCACGGTTCGATGAGCATCGCGGACCAAAAGCGACGTTTTTTCCAGGGAACGGTACGGCATGTGATATCCCTGCTAATGCACAGTTAGCAGGGATTAGCAACGCATAACGTCTCTTTCCGCTTGATCAATATCACCGCTGCACATAGGCCTAAGCAGTTTGCAGCCTGCTACGTAGCCTACGCCCTCCCCGATTCACCGTCACATGACGGTCTCAGGTGAATGTCATAATACAGGCACAGGTAAAAGTAGTGAGCCGGTGTCACGAAATAGAGTATCCCCCATACATGAGTATCCCCCTTAGCGAAACGGAGTATTCGGTTTAGTTTGCATTTTTGGTGGTTTCTAAGTGTATTCAGTCCTACTGTTTGGATTTATTGTATACATAACATTTTTAAATTGCGTATCTTTAGTTTGTAAGTCGACCTGAAATCAATTTACTTCGTTTTTGGTGATTTTGACTGGATTTTCGTCGAGGCTATCGTCACGCGTATGACGATGGGAGATAGAATGGTTTATCCCCCGGATACTCTAAACCGGTTTATTCCATCCGGGGGATAAATTCATACATCCCCGGATAGTCTTAGGACGGATACTCTATTTCGTGATACCGGCGCATACAGGTAAACTCTGCTGCTGCATGGTCATGTTTATACCTGGCACTAAGACCAGCAAGAACGTATTCTGCCGTTGTCACTGCAGAGTACACAGGCGTTTGAAGGAAAAGGTCTTCGCTTGAAGAAATTACAGTTAGAGGTATTGAATAATAATTATATATATTACTGATTAAGAGGTACGACTAATTTGTGTATTTGGAAAAAAATGCTGGATTAAAGTAAGTATAATTGATAGCCTGTGCAAAAACGCCATAAGATTCTTAGTCATAGTTCTTCTTGTTTACTGTTCAACGACCACTGTGTGGTAACAAAGACCATTAGCGTCGCCCTCCTTCATCCAAGCTTGGGACTGGCACTGACAGAGTACGATCAGTGGCGGAGTTAATAGTTATTTTTACTATCTTGTTCGTCAACTAAGGGCAAGGTTCCGTATCGTTCTGGTGCATGTCCGAAATTCTAGAGACAACTGACGACTGACAAATGACAACCGTCTGACCTAATAATAGGACTATTCTATTAGCCTATGCGTTGACCTCATCGGCGAAAATTTTAATTACAATCTTTGAGGCACTCATGCAGATATTTGCCCATTATGTTGTTGATAGCTAGAGATATTATAAATTCTTAAATTTATATATTGCCAATATCTATAGAGGCACTCGCTAATCGATAAGGTTTAAACGAACGGTGTTTTTTATGTCCTTGACTTTGCGATTTTAGACTGGAATTCTTCAAATTTAGACAACGGTTTCCGTTGAAACGCTATCGACTGATACTTTGTCTTTGTGCGTTGTGGTTTTGACTGCATAACAGTCAACTGATTAGACTAGAAGCTGTAGGTAATAGCCTACAGCTCATTGAGGAATTGCTCGAAGACTATAGCCTACACTTAATGCTCCAACCCTCTATATAGCCTACTGCAAAATAATTTGACAATTTGTCGTCGAAAGGCGAATGCAGAGGTCCTACTAAACGTACACCTTAGAGAGATGCTCACTGACCGTGACGATTGGCGGACCAAGAAATGCAAAATCACTCAGATTCAGACTGTAGCATAATTAATTTTAATTATTTCTTCAAAGTTCGCACCCTGACTTCAAACCTCGATACGCCGCAGCCCGTGGCCTTTTAATTATAGTAGCATACTACAAGCCAATTCGAACATGGTGCTATTCATTTTCTAGAAAAAACTGTCAATGATATACCTTGATGGTGGGGCGCGGTGGTGTCGGGGTATGTTCGGTGCCTTGCAGCCGGAGGGTTGCGGGTTCGAATCTACCTCAAGCCGCCGCGTAGGTGGGCAAGTCCTTCACTCGCAATTGCTCATGCGCTTCGGCGTAAAACTCCGATTCAGTGTCCGCGCTGCAGTGTCGGGAGCGCCTCTGAGTAGAAATCTTGAAGGGACGCTATAACAAGTGACCTTAATAAATAATAAATAAATAAAATAAATGAATGATGATGATGATGATGATGATGATGGTGGTGGTGGTGGGGGTGGTGGTGGTGGTGGTGGTGGTGGACTGTGGTGGTGGTGGTGGTGATGATGATGATGATGATGATGATGATGATGATGATGATGATGATGATGATGATGATGATGTTGGTCCAGCGGCAGAGAAGGAACAGATGCCAAGACCACGCGACTTGCAATTGACGCCTGTTGTGACTGTTTTATGGCGATAGACAGAAACTTTAATTTTATTCAGTGCGGCGGAACTGTTTTACAATGTTTTACAGAAAGATGCAGCCAGTGACAAATTCTGGTGTTGGTGCAGTTCCACCTGGACCTCCTGCTCTGGTCTACATGCCAGCTCCGATGAGACCCAGGACTTACGAGCGTTACAATCACAAGCAATCAATTGGACTCGGCATCACTCAGATCATCATTAGCATTCTCTGTGTCATCTTCAACAGCGTCTGCATCGGAGTGTCAACATCTTATGGCAATGGATTCGGATTTGTTGGTCACGGCTACTGGTGTGGAATAATGGTAGGAAAGCGTACCATGTAAAATTACAATTAGTGTTGTAACGCTAATCAAAATCATAATGTACAACATAATATCTGACTCCTAATTGCATTCTTTCCTTGCCGACAGGTGGCTGCAAACCTCTATTCTTTTCTGACAAGACTTCGACCATAAGACTTGTAAGTATTGTATTTATAAATTTTAAAGTAAGTTATCTTATTTTGTCATATCCGGATAAACACTCTGCCTTAGACTTTATTCCTGCAGCCCTTCTGAAAGAATGGATCTATACATTGGGCAAGATAATCACATCGATCGTCAAAATATCTTTCGCATGAGCCAGTTTCTGTCTTGCGCATACCCGAGTTCACCATCTTCTGAAAAACATTATCTCCTGATAATGGTATCACCAGGCGCCCAACTGGCTGCCACGCGTGCCGCACTAGTTGCGCTATGTTAGCACGTTTTAACAGACTTTTGGTGGAGTTAAGCGTCGTACTTGCAGCTGCTGAACCGACTCATCAGTCTGCACGCGGTCATGTTTTCGGTTGGAGACATCTTCTCAATTTTGGATAGTTTTTCGACGGTTTTCGTTTGGATTATTGCTACCATGCAGCGTTGCGCTCCACTGGAGCGTGTCGCACGACTCGACTTTATAGCTGGGAACCCAGTTACGGGCTTTCCCGGTGTCTCCTGGCGGGTGTTCCTAACCTACGACGTCATGGTACCATCGTCTGAGCCACTTTCGCTGCGCAGCAGAGCCGAGAGGCGTGGACGGGAAGACCACCTGACCGTCGACTTCATAGCTCTCAAATCTGGGAGGTCAAGCCTTCTCGCTCTGACGGAGCGTGACGAGCGACCGGACCGGACTCTTCGCTGGAACGTTCGTGAGCTGCCACGGGGGTGTGCGGAGATCGCAGGGCCTTCGACGTCAGCAGTATCGTCGGCTGTTATCCCTTGTGACACCCGGCCTTCTCCTTTCGCTGGTGCCTCGTGTTCGCCGAACCAATTCAAGCCTCTCTATCTCTCCAGTCTCCACTCCTTCTCACCGTACCCTTCCAACAGGGGACTTTGAGGGACTCGACGTCGGCCTCATACTGTTCTTCTTTTTATGAGAAATAGCCTATTAATATATAATGTCTTAACGATTATCTGTCCTGTATAAGATTCGATGTTGTTTTGTTCGGCAGCTGCTTGTTTACAGACGAATAACTCACTGAACTCATTAGATTGTAACTAGCTGCGGTTTGTCAGCTGGAGATTTCATTAAACGAATATACAATAATGATGTGTTATAAAATTATCATCTAATATCGACTAACGCCGGTGAATAAACTGGTCTCCCTGACGTGGCTTTTGTGGGCGCTGAGAAATTTTCGAAGATTTACATTACATTACATTTACATCCCTTTCATTTTAAAAATTCGGGAAAAGTTAGTGCTAATGGTCTAAATTCTAAACTGTCACCCCTGTGCCGAATTCCTTTCCTACCGCAAATATCACTCCACTAAACCCGCACTACTTACCGTTCACAATCACACAAGCAGCTCCATAGTCTATAGATAGAAGAAAAGTAACCCTTCTCATTCTACTGGACGAACTGCTGCTTATGATACCCGAAGGGTTGATACCCTTCACCGCATCAAACAATGGTCTAGTCTTTCTAGTCCTGCTCTCACCGTGGGTTGCAATTACCCTGCACCCTGGTAATCAATTCGTGTAAATAATTTGACTTCTGCCCACTGTCTTATATTTCAGCGTTTTACAAGTTTTTGTACTGGGCCCGCTCCAACTTACAACTTTAGACCTAATTAGCGTGCTAGACGATTTCCGACTATAATTACAATATTATTACATAGTGTACTAAATGTAAATTGGTGCGAGACAGTGCACTGTCTACGAGAGCTCTGAACGCAGATTTGTCTGCTGGTACCCGGCATAGGCATAGATGCGTTACCCGTAAGAATGTGGTATTATTTATTTGAAATATTAATGTAAATGAAGCAAGTTATCTCGACCAGCTGCTGCACGTTCAAACATGAATCTGAGTCAATAAAAGAGCTTCAGCTAATCGATTCTATTTAACTGCTGTTGAAATTGCACAGATCTGACCACATTATTATGAAACTCTAATTTGCTGCCATATACATACACAGAACGCTTCAGCTGCCAATGATAGCTTGTGGTGAACTGTTTAACAGAGTCGATGTTGTTAAAACTCAGATTCACTCGATTCACAAAATGTTGTGGTTGCTTTGTTTTGTTCTGTGCAGTTCCTGATAACTGGCATCTTCGGAGTTGTCGCCGGCAAGAAGAAAACCAGATGCCAGGTATGGAGTTAGTATTACAGTATTTTTAAAGCCTTACCTTGAGATGTAGCCTACGACTGATTTATAACTCGTAGTCGATGAAGCCACAAAACAGCATCCAGAATTGACTGGTCAAACATAGGATTATGTCGCGATTAGCCGAGTGAGATAAACTTGCGAGACAATGCTTGCAAGGGCACGCCTATGACGATGGAATAGAAACAGGCAAGTAGGGCTATATGTCGGTTCTGATATCCTACTTCGGCGACTATCTATCTCTTTTGGTCTTGCTGGTAATCTGCTGGATTGGCTTGGGGTTTTTCTTCTTGCGTGGGCGCTTGTCCAGTGTGCATGGTCTTAGGAGCTAGTAAGATCTCGCTGGGTCCCTGCTCCATTTGGATTGCCTCAAGGTTCAGTTTTGGGTCCCTGCTGTATATAATATATACGTCGGGCATCAGTACTCTTTTGGCTTCAGAGCCAATAATATGCTGATGATATCCAGGCCTACCTGCACTGCTCTGCGTCCGGTGCAGTTGCAGCTACCCGAGTCATGCAGCTGGGGTGCGCTCGTGGCCTGGGTGTCGTCAAACCGCTAGCGGTTTAACCCTTCCAAAACGCAACTTCGTGGGTTGGGTGCGAAGCAGCAGTTGGTTAAAATTGATTCTGGCGCTCTTGCTGTGAGTTTCCTCAGTTTGCCTTTTCCTCTTCTGTACGTGACCTTGGCGTCATACTCAACCAGAAGTTTACTTTGTCTAAGCCAATCAGGGAAGCCCGATAGCGCATTGGATAACATCTGGCACAGAGACCGAGAGGTGCCGAGTTCGAGCCCCCGTTGGGCGGATATGCTTTGTAGGCTGCTATTAGCGCCGTTGTATTGCAGGCTGTCTGTTCTGTTAGTAGTTAAGATTTAAATTGCATAACATGTAAATGTACAGCGCAGTGCGTTTGTCAGGCGATTATTAAAGAAAAGATATTATTATTATTTATTATTATTATTAGTTTGCCGTTACTGCTTTTACCAGTTGCGCCAGCTGCGTGAAGTTCCTCGCTCTATTACCTTTAACGCTACTGTTGCTCTTGTTCATGCCTTAATTGTTATAAGTCGACTTGACTACTGTTGCTCTATTTATGCAGGTCTTCCACTGGGGCGGATTGCGTTTCTGGAACGGGTGTTACGGGCGTTGGCGCACCTCATTGGAGTCATTGCTTAGTTTGGGCATGTATTGGATAACATGCAGGATGTCCTGCATTGGCCACCATTGTCTCAGAGAATCTGCTACAGGATCTCTGCTATGGTTTGGCGATGCCTACTGTTTCAGTGCTGGAGCTCTGTCACTCTACTTTGGGTCCTCATCGCCGCCACTCTCTTCTCTCTGAAGGTCCTGGTGAGCTGTGGGTTCCTTTCGCGCATATATGCTACCTATATCACGCAGCAGTTTCTGTCGTTGGTCCGGCAGGTTTGAAATGTGCTCCCCCTGGGCCTGGAGTTGCGATTCCTACCCAGGAATTTCTTACACATTTTAATAACAGTCCTTTTCCGCCGGGGTTGGGTCGTGAGCGCCTCTGAGTAGAAATCTTGAAGCGGTTATTTACAAATTTTCTGAATGAATGCTGTATTTCATTGGAAAATACAATGTGTGCCATTGCAAAGATTCGGAAGACTGAAAATGCCGTTACATTAATGCTATTTTCAGATCGTGTCTTTCATGGTGCTGTGCATCATTTCGGCAACTTTCACCATCGGGCTTTTGGCCGTCGGAATCTTCGGCGCTATATACACCAGTTTTGACAAATGCTACGAAGAAGTAGATTACCGCTATAACTACAACTACAACTACGGTTACTACGCTGATGACTACACGTACTATCCGCATTATCGTTGGGTTTGCTACAATGTGGTAAGAATGTTTTTCCTGTAAACATGTGTATTGAAGTTATTGTAACGCTTTGACTGATCAGCAGAAGAGTAGCGAACAAAATCGAAAAAAATAAACCTATTTACTAGGTCATGATATAATATTTTAGTTTTTCTTGTTTAACTGCTACCCATGGTATATCATGGTATCATGACGTATCAATATATCATGGCTTTAAATGCTCACCTACAATTATACACACAAATTAAGTTAAATTTAGCCTACTTTGTAACTTACCGTTTCCACGTGGTTCTTGAATGCAGCTTTGAGCAATAGTTAAACGATTTATAAATAGCCTACGTGTATATGGCAGTCGCGAACGAACTCTACATTTATATAGCGCGCCTAAGAGAGACTCGTCAGAGGTGCTTCCGACCTACCGTGCACAATGAAACCCCGCTCGAGCAGAATGGTCTTCAAGCGTTTGCGGAAAAGAGGCTGAGGAGTTCATGTCGCAGGTTGTTAACAGTTAATGTAATCCACAAAGTCGCTTGATAACAGTCACGTATGCCCTATATATATAGAGGTCGACATTCACCAGCCGAAGCGCCTGAAACTCCGCCACTGATTAGAACACTCTCTCAGTGCCAGTCCCAAGCCTGGTAAAAGGAGGAGGGCGACGCTAATGATCTTTGTTATCACACAGTGTCGTTAAACTAAAACTACTACTACTATACTACTGCCGAAGCGCCTGCACAATTGGGATCAAGTTATATTATTGTAAATATAAGTCAAGTAACATCAAAGAAGTTGCTCAGCAGGGAGAGAACATGTTTCGCTCTGTTCAGTCCAGAAATTCACAGAATGAAAGTGAACCAGTCGCTATAGAGTGTCAACTGCGTTCTCTCCCGCGAGACCTCTCTGGCTCTTTTTATAAACTACTTAAGACTCTTTTTTGACCGGACCTGGGTCGGCAGCGCCTGTGAGTAGTTATCTTGAAGGGGCGCTGTATAAATTTCATAGATAGAAATTTCATAGATAGATAGACATACTAACTAATATAGATCGGCGACTAGTCTAATCGCGGAAAACTTGGTATTGCTTTAGTCCCTCCTCATTTCTCCTATTTACTGTATGCGTTCAATTTCTTCTTTCAGCCATACTATAAAGTAATCATAGCCATGGAGTCGTTGCTGGCTATCTGTGGCTTAGTAGAAGTCATTGTGGCCATCTGGGGATCAACATTGGGCTGTCGTTCCGGAGTTTGCTGTTGCTCGACCACGCCCGTGAGTACAGAACTTATAGGATATGTCTCTTCATTAGAATATGTGGCTTTGAACCCTATTAAACTAATACAACTAAACCGATTGATTGAATATAAATTTTATACTGAAAATTTAATAGTGTTTAGCCCAACAAAGAAGCCAGTGAGCAGCAAAAGTAGGAGAGCTGCTTCATACTGAATTTGTTATTTTAGCAAAATAGTTATCTTCTTCAATCGGCCCAATAACAACATGAGACTTAAACGCCAGTGAATAAGCCACGCCGATCCTAAATGACTTAGATATCGACGCGCTTAAGAATGGGAAGTTTACCATTAGACCTATCTATTGTGCGATTGCAAGTAATCGATTTCTGTTCTGCAGGGACCACGTTAACTTGTTTTACAGTTAGTTAAAATTGCTTTTCAAGTGTCTTCGTAGGCCTATACGTGCATGATTATAGTGCAACCAAGATTAACTCCCACTCAGCTCAATACGCTAACAGTTAACTGAAAGTTACAATATTTGAAGATCAAATGAGTGGTTAAATTCAGCGGGATCTCAAGATCCGGCACCTTAGATTCGAGATCCGTCACCTAAATGTGCCTTTCCTAAAGTAATCGACCATACGATTCTTGTTTTATACACTTTATGTGTTTTTCGAATGGCGAATATCGGTCAAAGATTCGTGAAATAGGTATAGGTTTGAGATTTTGCAAAAATTCTGGAGATTCGCCAGAATTTTGCAAATCTCAAACCTAAACCTATCTCACGCATATTGCAGTAACTTGCCCAAATTTTGATTAGAACTTTGCAGCGTATGCCACTGTCATAATTATGTCTTGTATAAGCCTATTGCATTACGAAACACATGCGCTCTCTTTCATTGCCATAATTGGTTTTAGGTGGAGTCATTTTACCCCAACTCAGGTTGCCTATTAAGAAACTGCATAAGGGGGTTGACCTCTAACGGTCAAAGTGAATGAATTTAAAAAATGAAACTGTGTTTCAGATGGCAATGCCAGCGCCTGGCTATTTCCCAACCACAGGACAGATGATCTGCATCAGCCAGACACAAGGAGGACCTTACGTCTACGCACCACAACCTACCTTCGCTTATCCTCAAGGTAAGTAAAATATAATGCAATCAGTTATTGCTTAAACAACAGTTTTACACGCGACTTCTATTAAATTTCGATTTAGATTTCAGCTTTCGTAGCAACTTTCCTTTGGACGACGTATATGTAGCACAGTCTAACTACTTAAGTAGGCTACATTAAGTATTGGTCCGTACACGTTTTAAATTCTGTGATGACTGCAAGAAGCAATGGGAGAAGCGAGTACCTGCTTTTAATATTCGATATCATGAACTCAGTTGTACCGCACATATTGCATACACTTACTTTTCTGAAATTCATTCAATACAGCATATCGTTCACAGGGTCTTGACGTTTGAAGGGCTATAACCATAAACACCACATAAAAACAAAATTCAGTTTATATAATATGATAAAGTAAAAGTATTCTTCACAAAATACTATACATTATTGCGATGCTATAGCATTCTCCGAATTACAATGTTCAAAACCGGTGTAAATGTGTGTGTACCTAACTATTGATTATTGATAATTTCAGTTATAATCAGTTGTTATCAAAACATTCCCAGCTTATTCTTTGGAGTTTTTTAATAATTATAATTACCTAATATCATCTCCTACCTATGCATGCGTGCATGTCGAAGCCTCTATGCAACTCGTTTATTTCTCTTCTTGTAGGTCTGGTTGCACCTCCTGCCTATGCGCAACCAACTTGGACCAACATCGGTCCAGTCTTTGGCCAAGCGCCTCCAGCATATGCGGCCAACCAGGTCCAACCCCTGTGGGTGATTCAGCCTGCAACAGCCAACCCAGGACCTCTGGCTGCAGGTGAGGCACATTCCACCGATATGGCTCCTAATGAGACGAAGGCCTAGAATGGACGCTGGACCATTCGGTGCATTCGGAAGAAAATCTAAAACTCTTCACTGGATTTCTCATTGACAACTTTCAAACGCTTTGCATTAGTTAGCCACAGTAGCCTATGCATAGGACCCTATACGTCTACACTGAATACCAAATTTCAGATTTTGTAAACGCCGTAAGAAAGATTTTGTTGATGCATTTTGTTAAACTTTCATCTAAGCACTTTTAGATGGCTGTATTAAATGGTGTTATAAAGATAACTTTTACATTTTAGATTTTGTAAACGCTGTAAGAAAGATTTTGTTTCATATGTTGATCTACTTCATTGGACTTTCATGTAATTGCTTTTAGATGGCTTTGTTAGATAAATAGTGTTATAAAGATAACATTTATTTGGAACTGATCTTATCAAGTTACACCGAATTTGCATGAACAGCTGATGTAGGATTGTAATCTCTATTATACATATCTGTCTCGACGGTTTTGTTATTCTGAGCACCTTACATATTATTACATATTATGTTATATATATTATATGACTTATATAAATATATGTGCACAAGATTTGCATATTTTACAGAGGTAAATATTTAAATAATTCTGTGACAAATTTAATACAAATTTCAGAAGGGGAGCTGGAGAAGCACAAGATAGTAAGATGCAGGAAGATTGAAAGACTTCGGCAGACAGACTGAATGCTATTTTGAAGTGCTAAATAAATTTATCACATTATTGAATGAGAAATATTGGCGAGTTGCACCCACCCGTTGCTGTTTGTCTGCATCCTCCTTCTGGACCTTGTAGTAAGATGCACTTAGTCTGGGTTCTGCACTCCGCCGATTAGGAAATGGTTTCGATTTCTTTGGCTGTCTCTCGCTACCTCTAGACAATAGAGAAACAACGCAAGGAACAGAACATGAATTGAAAAATATAGTAGACCTAGGGCTATTGAATGGAGACTGCTGTGAGCGGCGTTATATAAATTAACAAATACAATACATATTGCGCAATATCTATCGGGAAAGACGGAAATAATCGACCTTGAGTGCTGTCGCCTAAACAATGCTGTTAATATTATACTATGGCATAAGAATAGGGTATACCTATCCACTATGAATCTGAGATGTGAAGACAAGATATGCATGGGGGGGAAACCTTGTAAATACAGGCTAGGCCAGGTAAGAAACAGTGAGGTGTGGAAGGAAGTATCTCTTTCTACCTACAGAAAACAGGTTTCGAGTGATTTTTCATAGGCAGCGTAGGCCCTATATATATATACACGTTCTCCAGCAATTCAAGCGCTGGACACCACCTTTAGTAGTTAGGCCTACACGATGTATTTTAAATGTTCATTTTTCTTTCATTTTCAGTTCTTGTTCACCTGTATTCGCTTCTATTTGTCATATCTGCCGCAATCAAACGTTGATCTGTTGGCTAGTATAAATGCCAATAAAATACCGACAAAAACAGCGCTTTGCAGTGTATATATAATTTATATGCGTGAACATGCTCGATTGCGTAAGAAAACAAATTTAATATAATATTATATCCTCTAAGTGTGGCACGGTGGCCGACTGGTTAGAGCTGTTGACCTGTAACGCGGAGAGTACGGGTTCGATCCTCGTCCGGGGCGGTTACAGTGTAGGGACCGTGAGCAAGTCCTTCGCACACAATAACCCAGTTCAGCTTTAGCAATGCGCATGCGCAACTATCTCCACTTTTACTTCCGGTGATAGGTCACCGTTCATAAACAAACTGAATGGTGCCGGTAGCGATGTTGCTATGATCTACTTTGACGCAAATATTAGAAGATATTTGATTGCCACGAGTTCATGTTTAACTCGAGGAAGTTGTCTTGTGGCATCTTTCTGTTATAAATTTCTTCAAATCATCTACATTCCATCGATTAAATGCGTCCACTTTGAACGATTTGTCTAAGCTATCCGCCATGTTTCGCTTTGTTTATGAACGGAGAACATAGACATCTTACATTTAATATATGATGTCTATGTCGGGAACTATCACCTTTCCCGTCATGCCTTGCGGGAAAAATAATGATGAAGTAGCTTATTGCTCTACAATATAATTGCATCTGCGCCGTCGAGGCGTGTGCACTACTGAGCTTTGCAATGGGCCACCTTTGGAAGAAGGGCGATATCAAATGCAGTTGCATTGTATTGTACAGATCTGGATCGAAAATATGGTACAGCTCTAACCAACAACCGTCCATGCTTCCAGGTCTTTAGGCATTATTGGGCGATGGACTCGGCCTGGTTCCTTTCCGCCAAATTTACAAATTCCGAATTTTTGAAACAATTCTGCCATAGCCCATGCGGACAGATTTTTCAGTAAAGGTATTCGTTCTATGGGGAGGGTTCGTGGAAAAGTGGCCAGGTAGATACAAACTGCACTTTCCCAACTTTTTTTACAGTGCTCCTCCAGGCTTTCTGAAGAAGAATAACTGATTAGTCTGGCCATGTTCTGGATTTCACCTTGAAGTCGTGCCATCAGAATAGTCGTTGTGTAGCTAGATTCACTTGGAGGCGTAAGTGGAACAGAACTCTCAAAATACATTCACCGTGGCGTGGAGTTTAACCTCTGGCCTCTGTGCTAACAGACCTGCAACCTAACCAGTTGACTATCGTACACCCCATGCAAAGAATGTGAATTGAGAGGGTAGGCCTAATGACGTTCACACAAATAGACGTTCACACAAATAGGCAACTGCAGGGTTGCAAAGAGCAGAGGTGGAGAGAACGAATCGATGCTACAAGTACCGTACTTAATATGTGCATAAACCGTCTATTGTCATGCAAAAGGCGTTCCGCATGTAACTTTGATCAACACTTAGATGTGATGATCAGTGTCCAAAGTAGAAGTAGCCAACTACTTCTCTTTTAAGTTGAACGCGCCCTTAGAGACTGTAAGTACATAGGCCTATATACCTCTTCAGGTTTCCAAGTATGGGCCATGCGCTGTAAACATTTACTGTCACATTTACTGCAGGCCAACAGCCATTGGCTTACATCTAGAGCAGTGGGTGTAGCGCTGATGCCGGTGTCACGATGTAAAATTTCCCCGAAACAGAGTCTCCCTCACACTGAAATAATAACTCCCCTCGTTTCTTTTAATGCCACTCAAATTTTATGTCGTTATTGTTGCATAATTTTATGGTTTAAAGATACTAAATAGTTACACATTAAAGTTAGAATATAACATGTTCTACTTCAAATTAGCCTAAATCTTAAAACAAAATTAATGTGACTGTATTTATAAAAGAATGAAGTCTCCCGGGCAGAGATTATTTCAGCAGAGGATGAAGTATTTTCTCCCCGTTGACTTTATTCTAAAGCAAAGTCTCCGAGAGGAGAATCTGTTCGAAAACAGATCCTCCGGGAGAGAATCTATTCTGAAATAGGGTTCGATATTCCCCGGGAGAAAACTTTAAGAAGGAGATTCGTGATGCCGGTTATAAATGGATACTAACACTTGAAAGGACAACTTCATGCAGCATTGCAGTTCGATTGTTTCAGCAAACATTTTCAATTATAGTATCACAAAACCACTCTCCTGTTTTCATCGTAATTTACAGCGCACTGGGATTAGGCCTACAAACCACTCCTTTCTATTTATTACCAGCCACTTGGACGTTTACCTGCAGATTATATATTATGGGCTTTTCACTCATCAACTCTTTCCTTTGCGCTAATCCGGTATGAATTTAATAACTTAACAGTCAAAATCCAGCAGATTCAATTAAATTCATAAATCGTACAAAACTATTAGCGAATTCGAAACTATTGGCTGAATATCAACCATTTGAGTCCACAGCTCGGCTAGGGATTTCACTACAACATACGAACAGTATAAATTCTGCAGATGGTCTGCTATTATCCATAAATTTAGCTTCTAACTATCACTCGCCTCTTAAATTTATTAGGCATCCGGCTTGAATCGGTAAACTTCGCACTTAGCATAAACATGTCACTTTAAATGCGCTTCATTACCATATTACAATCAAGTTTGCTGAGTAAATATTGTCACATCAAACATTCTAAGGGTCCAACAGGTATGTAAACTAGCATAACACGGTAAAGCTAAGGCGCATATGATCAGTTGCGCTGTTCAAAAGCTAATGTACACAGAGCTTTAACTTCAGATTCATACAAAGGTAACTTTTGAGATTCAGATACGCGAGTTTATACTGAAGCTTTACCATTGTGAATACTATTTTAATGTAAATATGTATGTATAGCCTGATTATTAGAATTACTCGTGAAGACTGTTAGTCGTAAATTATCGCTTTATCGTAAGAAATCGCTTTTGAAATTTCACCTAATCATATTAAGGGTGTTCGGAGGTTTTCATTTGCTTAAATATTTATTATTTGACCTTAGGTAGAATAATTTATCTGGAGAGAAAAGTAGAATATTCGATATTTGGTTTATCTGCTAATAACATACAACGCAGACTTAAGCAAACACCAGTAAATCAGGATTTGTGCTGTGATCTGGTGTTTCGCCAGAAACCGAGATGGAGTTATGCGAAATATGGATATTTTAAGAAAGACAGGGACATCCGCTTCAGAAAAAACTAATCAGAGGAGGATCTTTAAGTCTTAAACATGAAATCAATGTAATCAACGCCCTGTATGTTAATTCGGATCAGAATTAACAATCGCTAGGTTTAGGCATATAGTCCTGTTTAGCTTAGAATTCATGATGTTCGGAATCGTTGGGGAAGAGAAATGCGTAAGCTATATCAGTCAAAATTGTCAATATATATCCATCCAGATTAAGACGCTGTAGCTCAACAGTTTTATATTATTGGTCAGTAATGTGACTTAAAACTGCGTTGTCTATCATTCAAGCAGTGTGTCTACGCTTTATTATACCCAACGGTAAATGATCTGCTTCAAGGTGACGATAGGCATAGATTGACCAAGGACACATAACAGAATAAGAAAGTTACAGGGTGGTGGATGTCGGTGACGGTGCCACCGGTCGCTGAAAGATTCTCTGACTGTAGATATTATTCACAGAGCATTCATATTATTATGACGTCCAATTTTAAGTCAATCGATTCCTGGATTTGATATTTGTAAGGGAGTCAAACCGCACAGTTTATGGAGTGGTAAGAATTCATGGAAAATTTCAACAAGTGAAAAGGCGTTAAAAGGTACAAGATCAATACAGTTAGAGGGCCCCATGTCCAAGTAAGCTAAAACGTCGATCTATATTAAACTGTAACTATAAGGAAGAAGAAGGGGCTTAATACATAGGAGCACATTTTAGTTTTCAGCGCTTTTGTGAGGCATCTAAGAGGCACTATACAAAAGCTCAAACATACGCATACACACAACTTCATAAACAATTTATACATATATGCATGTATGTATGTTTTGTGTGTACAAGATATTAAAATAACGTCTTTAAGTAGGTCTAACTTACACCTGCAATACACTCATCAAGCCACTGAAGCAACTGATTAAGCAAGTGGATGCTAACACTTAGATATGGCCTACGTATGTATGTATACATATGTATTTATGTGTGTATATATTCATTTATATAGCGCCTTAAAGAACCCGCTGTATGGTAGCACTAGATGCCATACCATGCATCATGTGTTGCATGGTCTTGCATGGTCATTGAATTTGTGGTTCATGTAAGGCAAATGTTTCGTTGCATTTATTTTTAATATAATGTGTGCTAATAGTGCAAGTCAAAGAGATAAATGCAGCAACAGCAAATGATAAATTCTGGCATGGGTCCAGTTCCGCCTGGACCTGGAATGGTCTACATGCCAGTTCCGATAAGATCCAGGACGTACGACCGTTACCAGAACAAACAATCGATGGGACTCGGAATCACTCTGATCGTCATCGGAATTCTCTGCATCATCTTCAACGGCGTCTGTATTGGAGTGACGGCCACTCATTACGACGACAGTGGACTGGCCTACGTCGGTCATGGCATTTGGTGTGGAATCCTGGTAGGCCTACGTCTTTATTCTAAAACCAGAAGTTCAGATGCTTTTGGTTTTAAATTCGTATTCGTTTATTTTTGTAACCCAAGATTACACATAACAATTTACACTGAGGTGGCTCAACTTAAATAAGGTCACACAGGAGACCCAGAAGGGGCCGGAGGTCCCGCTAACCAGGGCCACCTGAGAACAGTTTGTAACAAATGACATAATGTGGCCAGCAGTAAATAAAATAACGAACTTAGCTTATGTATAGCTTAGCTATTAATTAACTAATAACTTAACTAATGACACAGATAACACAAATGCACATCTACTGTACTTTTTACGCTGGTGTAACTAAGTAATGATGTTTCGGGTAATTCTGTTCATTGTTTAAAGATCAATGCACGGGTGTTCTATGTGAACAAATTTCTTATGCACCGTGTATAATGTAGGCTCGTAGCTCACGTTTAAAAAGATGAAGGCTAGGTAGTGAGCGGATGGAAAGAGGAATCTTATTCCAGTTTCTCGGTCCAGCACATTTTATCGAGGAGAGTCTAGTGTTGGTGCGGGCAAACGGTATATATAGAGAATTTGGGTTTCTTGAGTAGTGTAGATGGATATTAGCATTAAGGAGGAAAACCCTTGATAAATAGAGGGTAGTAAATTGTGGGTATAGCGATATATAAAAGTCCCTAATTGTACCTGCCTTATCTGATCAATTCTTAATATGTTATGGTCGCGGAATGCAACTTTTGTATGAGCTCTATATGGGATTTTGGCAACGAATCTAACCGCCCGCTTCTGAAGGATGGTCAACTTGGAGAGGTTTGATTTATACGCTGAGGCCCACACTACATTGCAGTAGGTTAGATAGGGATATATAAGAGTATAATATAGAGTTGAGCGGACCTATAGTGGCAGTAATTTAGCCATGAGTGATAGAATTCCACAATTTTTTGCGATTTTTCTTGATATGTTGGATATATGTTTCCTCCAAGAGAGATGTTCGTCAACATAGAATCCCAGGAACTTAGATGATGAAACTTTGGTAATACCCAAGATGCATAATTTTGTGTAAGCAGCAGGAGGCGATTTCTTATAGGATCTAAATAAAACATAATTTGTTTTATCTAAGTTGGGGGTTCATTTATTAACTCGAAACCATTCTGCTACCTTTTCTAGTTCGGTGTTGGTGTGGCTAATTAGGGTGTCTATTGAGGAGTGGGAGTTAAACCTATTTGTATCATCTGCAAATAGGATAAAGAATAAGTCAGGTGAGGTATTGGGTAGATCATTTATGTAGAGTATGAATAGTAAGGGGCCTAGGATAGATCCTTGTGGCACTCCATATTTAATTAGTTTAATATGGGTAGACTGTACACCATTGCAACTAACTAGTTGTACTCTATTCTCAAGGTAGCTTTTGAACCAGTTAAGTTGGGTATTTCTAATTCCGTAGATGCTTAGCTTTTTTAGCAGGATATTGTGGTCTATAGTATCAAATGCTTTTGCTAAGTCTAAGAAAATTCCTATTAAGTATTCATTATTTTCTATTGCTGCAGAAATTTTATCTTGCATGCTAAGTAATGGCATAAAGGTTGAGTGTCCGGACTGGAATCCATGCTGTGACTGAAAGAGGATATTGGATTTAGAGATAAATATATTGAGGCGCTCATGCATGGCTTTTTCAAAAAGCTTTGAAAAGAAGGGCAAAACTGAAATGGGTCTATAATTGGGGACTTCGTCTCTTGTTCCTTTTTTAAATATAGGGACTACCTTAGCCATTTTAATGCCTGTGGAAATACACCTGTCTTAAATGAACAATTGATAATTTCTATTAATGGACTGGATATACTTGGTAGACTTGGTAATGCTATTATAGGGTCGATATCGTCCACTCCTTTCGCATGTGAGAGATGGATGTAACTACTAAGCCCTAATAATTCCTCTTTTGATATTTCACTCAGTCCAAATGAGTCTACTAGGGAAGGAGTCATATATTGGTCAAAAGTAGAAGTAGAATTAGGAATATGTTTTGCTAATGAGTGGGCGATACCAGTGAAGTAATTGTTAAATTTTGTGGCTATTTCCATCGGGTCAGTTGTGGAGATTCCATTGATTGTCAAGGAGCTTATATCCCTATCATCATTGTCTGAATTTCCAATCAATGCTCTCAAGAGTTTCCAAGTTTCTTTTAGGTTGTGGCTATATTTACAGAATTCTGCCTCAAGGAAGTTTTTTCAGCTTGTAACCGGACTGATTTAAATTTGTTCCTATAAGCAATAAAAGCGCTTTTATTTTTTTCATTTGTTTTTTTATAAATTTTATATATAATTTAGATTTCTTTCTGCAGGATTTAAGTAAGCCCCTGGTCATCCAGGGTTTTTGGGGGATGTCCGGCGGGTTAATTTATTCGAGCAAGTGGGGAAAGATTGGTCATAAGCTTTTTTGTAGTCATTAAGGAAAATATCGTAGGCCTTATTTGCATCTAAGTTATTGCAGGCTTCTAGAACTGGGGACCAGTTAATTTTAGTGATGGAGTCAAGAAATGCGGAAGTATTCTCGGGTGTGATCTTCCTTTGAGGTCGAGCTGCATGTAGTTTATTTGGTCGTACAAGTTCATAGTCGAACTGAGCTAGAATAGGGAGGTGGTCAGATATATCCGATGCTATAATTGAGGATCCAGCTAGTTTATGCCAATTATTTGTATATATCTATTAATGTAGAGGTTTGTCCCGTTATTCTAGTTGGTTTTGTAATTACTGGTAGTAAATGATGGGCTATCAATTGATAAAATTCGCTATTAATCACGTGTATAAATTAGCTGATTCACTTAAAACTGAAAGAATTAATGGACCAGTCTAGTGCTTAATCGAGGAATTATCTCATTTTTCATTGAGAGCATTTGCTGGCCTGTGTATTCAGGATAATTTGACAAACCTTATGCGCTCGTATTTGTTCACTCGATACGTTCCTAAACTTCGCAGCTTGCAATGAGCCCTTCTTCTCCATAGTTACAGACTAACATAGGATAGGCATTTAGGCAGACGGAATTATGCTTTTAAAAAATTTAGGCTCTTCTCTCTGACTTCGATCTTCTGCAGCACGTTTCCATCCCATCGTCATTTCCATTTAATGAAATGAATAGAATATTCTTTATTGTATTGTATTGTATCTAAAGATTTATATAGCGCCTCTCTCAGAATAACTATTCAGAAGCGCTCTCAGAAATCTTTAAAGAACGAGAGACCAAAGAGGAAAATCTATCATTAGTTTAGCCTTTAATGAGGGGGGAAGGTCATTCCAAGTAGAGGGACCAACCACAGCAAATGCCCGCCATTGAGCCATTGTAAGACCAATGGCAAACCGTATTTTGGCTAACGAGAAAGTTTAAAGGATTGCTTGCTCTATTTTCTGGATTAGACTATTTATGAAGTCTGTAGTATTCGTTTGTCCATGATGTTGCTCGTGTGACAAGGAAGGCTGATTAAAAGTTAAGGTCCAGATGTGGACAAAACGGTAACAGTCCTGCTGCGACACTTTGCAACTATTTTCCACGATTGCAGCTATTGTACTGAAATTTCGTAATAATATTTCAACCAGACAATTTTGCCCAGGAACATATAGATTCTTCTGCTTACAACGTCAGTTTTTCTTCATGTAGCGTCGTAGCTGACTTATTCAACGGCTGCAGTCTTAGCGAATTGATGCAGTATACTAAGACTGCAACTGAGCAGCAAAGTATTAAGAACAGGATTCACTGCGAGTTCTAATTTATTGGTCTCGTAATTTTTGTCATTCAATTCAATTCAACACTTTTATTGACACCAAGTAACAAATTCTTCACAAAAACAAATCTAGCAGTAGGCTACATAATCACTTCAGTCCAATTATCGATTATTATATGCAGCAAAGTTGTCTACCATAAGCAATCGGTTTCCTAGTGTCAAATTATCCCTAAAGAACTAATGCTCAATATTTTCCTTAATTTTACAAGTATAAGAACAGATGATCAGTCAGCCATAGTGTCTTCAGTGGTTTTCTACATCTATTATAGTTTATTTATACGAGTTCAATAAGATACTGTTTAAGTTTCATTTTAAATATTATAGCTAAATTCTTTAGATAGCGCTTTATGCAACTTGAGCTCCATAATAGCAGACTGAGCCATAAAATGATGAATGCGATGTACACTGTCCTACTCTGTCCGTAAGAAGATCGGATGGTTGGCAAAAGGATTGGACAACAGCCTTTCAAATGCCAGGAAAAATCAATCAATCATATTTTGCAACCAACCAGCCAATCGTTTTGCAGTTACATAGTTGCAAATCATATCTAGACAATTAAAGGAGAAGGTTATAAGGAAAGGCCCTGAATGTATCATTGTCAATGGGCGTTTTAGGGGGGGGTTTACGGGTTCAAACCCCCCCCCGAAATAACTAATTGCAAATTTTTAGTCATATTTTCCAACTGCGAAATTAAATCGTTGCTTGTACGTGAAACTCACATAGAAGTATTGTCAAAACTAAAACACGGAAACTAGTAGCTTACATCAGCACTGAAATAATAGAGCAATTTTGTTCAGATGACAGCTGAATGTACCATCATGTGGAAATCCAAAAAAATTTCAGTTAAGTAAACTGGAACACCCCTGATGTACAATCCCGCTAAGTATAACACCTATGTACAAAATACAAAAAGATGCAGCGGCCGAGAAATTCTTACTAAGTATGACAGTAGAAAATTTCGATTACTTGATAATATAGTAACTAGGCAAATCAAAATCTTAACTAACTTAGGAACATCAAATAAATCATAAAAGGCGCTAAACACTTCGCACCCATGTTCGCCTCTCGGAATTAGATGAAGGGACTACTGTTCTTCTTCCATGACTTTAACTATAGCATATAGTTATCTTAAGTAGAATTAGATAGACCTATAGCTTTGAGTTTTCTTCGCCTATCTGTTAATAATATTTCTTTGCTTTCATTTTGAAGTTTATAATAACTGGAGGTTTCGGAGTAGGAGCTGCAATCAAGAAGACCAGGTGTCTGGTACGTATACATCACTCGGCATCTACAAAACATATCGAAATGGCTTTTGTAATGCTCACTATTCCTTTTAATAAAATGCCGATGTTATTTATAGCAAACTGTTATGATTGTGACATGATTACAACGTAGGTATACTTAAGAATGTCTTTCAGTGAGTCACTCCAACATTTCATGGCTGACCTCAGTCATCAAAGCTTTCGCCTTTAGTTGGTTTTAAACTTCTATCGAAGACTAATTATTTATGTAAGCCTATACAGTCGTTCGCTGCAGTTGTAATTACTTAACAGAAATGAACTTTGCATAATCGTTACATTTTAGATTGTGACTTTCATGGTGATGTGCATCATTTCGGCCGTGACTACCATTTCGCTCTTGACCATTGGAATTATTGGAGCCTGCGAAGCTGCAGATCACTGCGTTTACAACTACAACTACGGCTATGGCTACCCTGGCTATTATTACCCACCTTGCGAAAAGATGGTAGGAATATCTACTGTTATCAGGGCCGCATTAAGGCTAGTGCGGGCCCGAGTGCTGTGATTACCTTCCAAAGGCCCCTCTGACAATTTACCACCGCGAATAACAAGCACATTAACAAAAACATTTCTTTCCTTTCGAAGATGCAGACCTCTCTAAACTGCGGGCCCGGGTGGTGCAGCACCCTTAGCACCCCCTTAATGCGGGCCTGACTATTACACATTACTCCACACATCTATGCGCATCCAAAACATTATAGTACTTATGTGTATGTATGTAATGCTTGTATATTATATGTGCATCGGTTGATGCCTTGTGCATTAGACACCGGCGCAATAGAAGTTGCTAATTACATTATATATATAGCAGTCTTTTGTTTGCAATATGCATGCATGTCTATATGAATGTAATTATATGTGTAGGCCCTATGTATGTATGTGTACATGCAATGTCATGCATGTGTGTTTGTGTAAGCGCTTTTGAGGGTTTCTATAATGCGCCTTATAAAGGCCATATACACATAGGCATACATGTATGCATGCATAACATTGTATATATCTGGACATGCATACATACATGTATGTATGTATGTATTTACATTTATATATTTAATTCATATAGACATACATACATACATACATACATACATACATACGTACATACATACGTACATACATACATACATACATGTACATACATACATACATAAAAATACATACAGATACAAACATACGCATTCATGCATACACACAAATACAATCACATACATACGAACCCAATGTGATTAATGCATATACGCAAACATACATGCATTACATACATGCATAAGCAAACCATAAACAAATACCTCCACGTATGTATATATATATATAAATAAATGCATGTATATGTATACATACATTCATAGTTGTAAAAAACGTTTTTTCGTTTTTATTTTTTTCCTAAAAAACCTCGTTTTTTCGTTTTTTATTTCTCGTCACGTTTTTTTCCGATTTTATTTTTTGATGTAACTTTATTTAGTTATTTACTGTCTGTAACTATTTGTTTAATTTAATTTTTGTCTGATATCCCGTACGTTGTCTCCGTCCTTTCAAGGATTCACCTAATTTAAGTCACTATTTATAGTGTCATCAGTTGAGAAATAAACAGCACAGTACAAGAAATAAAATTTATAAAAGTTATTTGAATTTCGAAGTTATCCAAAATGCGAAATGTTGACTTTGTACTCAGTAATCTCTGATTGACTGATAAACTGACGGATATTAGGCCTACTCCATATTAAGTTCTTATAGAAGTCAGAATTGTAAGAAGACCTACAATTTTTAATTAAGTACACTCTATGCTTACAAAGTTTAGTTTTTGTCAGCATGGACTTATATGGACTTATGTATGCAATTTAAATTAGAAAAGATTCCAATATTTTTATTTCTCAATTTTTTAAACCAAACTTATGAAAAAGAAAATAGTTATAGAGTACTGTTATTTGGTGTTTACTAATAAAGTTATGTTATTGCTGATTAAAATTAAATTGTGTAAACAAGGTTTATAATTCAAAAATGCAGTAAAAGATGTAGGAAAGTAAAATTATTTTCTTTTCCGTTTTTTTCTCGTTTTTTCCGTTTTTTAAATTTTTTCAAACGACGTTTTTTTCGTTTTTTCATTTTGATTTTACCGTTTTTAACAACAATGCATACATTGCAGAGCGTCTTCTAAGAGCCTGATATTCAACTCTGGTTTTTTCGCTTGTAGAGTGGCTATGAGGTCATTGTGGCCATGGAAGCATTGATGGCCATCTCGGGATTCATCGCAGGCATTTTGTCCATCTGGGGATCGGCACTCAGCTGTGGCTCTGGAGTGTGCTGCTGCTCTCATTCAACCCCGTTCGTAAGTTACTAGACTCATACAATTGGATAATGCACAATATAATGACATTTTACGGGGTAATGGCAATTTATTATGGAAATATTTAAAATTGCATTGTACGTAAAAAGTTAACAAAACTTGAAGAATTGTGAAACTTTTGAAAATGCCGTCAGGAACAATGTTATAGGTCACCCTGTATAGCATACTTGATTAATCAAGTAATAAATTTATTTATGGATAGATTGACTGATTGGCCGATGGATTGATCGTTGGATTGATTAATTAATAGATTGATCGATTGATGGATTGATTGAATGATTGATGACTTGATGAATTGATTGGTGCACATGAATTGATTGATAGATTGACGGATTGATGTATGGGGATTTATTTATTTATTTATTAAATGGTAGAGTAATAGATTGTTGGATTGATGAATTGATAGATTGGTTGATGGATTGATATATTGATGGATTGATATATTGATATGTTGATTGATTGATTGTTGTATGCATAATACGTTACATACATTTATATAAGTAGGCCCTACTATATGCAACCGACTAACTTAGACATGTTTATAGGATATGAATATTTACTTTCAATGTTAATGCTCAAATTAATACTCTTTCTGCAACAATGTTCCAATCAACTTTCTGTGATAATGTTCCAATCCACTTTCTATGTGAATATTCAAATCAACTTTCTGTGTTATTGTTCAAATCTTTTTTCAGATTCCACAGCAGCCTGTTTACTACCCGAACAACGGTCAGATTGTCTACTTGAACCAGTCGCAAACAGGACAGCATCTTTATCTACCACAGTCCATGCTCCCATACTCGCAAGGTACGCCCGTGATTTTTAACATTCAACTCGACTTTTTGCATTCAAATTCAAATCCACTTTCTATACGCATCAAGCCGAATCTAGCTCAGAAAGATTCGGACTTCTGAGTTCGGACTTGCCGTTAAGAAGGTTGATAGCAGACTCGCAATTATATGTATTATCTTGATTAAATCGTGATTCAATATATGTATGCATGCACGTATGTATCGACCTCATTGTGTAGCGCCTTTCAAGAACCTTGCAATGGCGCTAAACATGACAATCTACGAGGTCTGAAAAGTTTAGCTGTATACATATCTGGTTGCATTTTACAGCATTTTTTTAATCTCGTGACTTCTATAGAGTTCGTAATTATGATGCAGAATACCTTCTTCTATGGCGCATCAAATCTTCTGCAAATCTTCGCAAAGCCTGACGGTTCTGATTCGACGTATGTAGGCCCCATATGTATGTTCAGTGTGCGCCCAGGATCTTCACGCTTTTCGAAATCAACGCGTCTGAAAAGTTTGCGATAGATAAATATTCAATAACAGTCACAAATTCTGCAAGTTCTACAAGCACACAGTTACACATTATTGGCTTATACATGCGGAACAGCACGCAGAATAGTAAGTATCTTTGTGTATAAATCAGCAAAAATAAACTTGCTAAATGGTCATATATATATATAGAGCAATATCAGTATTGATATGTCGATAGGCCTATCTGTTTTAGGAATGATGGCACCACCGTACGTTCCCAGTTACGCACAACCTGGTTGGGCCATGCCACCACCGATTAACACCAATGACCCATTTAATGGCCAAGCGCCCCCTCAATATCCGGTGACTCTGCAGGTCACCTCAACTCAAGCTCAGCCGACTGACGAGAGGAAATTCTGAAGACCAATTCGATGATCCATGGATCGATTCAACAGAACATATTTACTACAAATTATAAACATATAAACTGATTTATTGCTACATAATTTGATTACATAGTGCAATTATTTTCTGTTTATACATAGGCCTACACATAATTATGTAACCTACTTTCTAAACGATGGCATTTAATTATGTTTTTTGTTACAATTAACGGCAGGTAAAATAGGACGAACAATACTTGTGCAGGAAATGAATCGTAAATTGTTCAGCGCTTTAGATAGGATCTTAAACTACGCTTCATAAATGATTTGCTAAGTATAGGCTATAGCTATAGGTACTTGCTTGCTTAACCTGAATTGTTTATGAAACACATCCGATTCACAGTGAATGCTTTAAATCCTCTTTAGGTTGATGACAGCTTAACATAACGACATAACATAATTAATTTCTCAATATGTAGATCACGGCTTGTTTGTTTCATATAGGGGACTACTAATGTATTCTATTTGACGCCATACATGTTGAGAAAATTCGAGATTTCGACAGTTATTATACGGAATGAAGATTTAACATAAAACTTATTGTCGATCTTATATTATAATAACAACAACAAACCCACCTAATGAGGTGTATCATAGTACACAAGGCTAAGGGTCTGTCATGAATGCATGCATTAATTTCTAAGTGTACCAAACAGAGCGGCCTCCTATTTTTAAAATAGTATTGGTGTAACTATTTGCCGTTTACTGACTCGCAACACTCAGTCACAACGAAAGCTGGTTGTTTACATCGGCCATTTGATCTAGACATCTGTGCGAACCTGGAGTATTTTCCAGAGTTGCTTCCTGTCTTAAGTAAGCATAGCCTACTCTTCTGTGTGTCTTATGTTTTTGAGACTAAAGTCATCGAGGCGTTAGATGGGTCCGAAGGGCCGGACGTCGGAGAAGCCCTGATTCTGAGCAATTGAAGAGTGAAGCTATCAGCAGATCGCGGAGAATATACTTTAAGGGGTGATCAGGCAGCGAAAGAAGAAATAGGCACATGGTCTGATTTTGGTGCAGCACCCTGAAGACTGAGGCAGATTTCAAGGTGAACCCTCTGTTCTATACGGAGAGAGACTAAGAATTGACAGAGAGCTCTAAATTCTTCGTTGATATTTAGAAGCATTCGTCTTGGTTCTGACGAATGAGTTCTGTACCATTTGGAATTTATGCGCATTAATTTTGGTTTTGTGAGAAGTGAGTTATAGGTCTATCACTTGCTCCTACATGTTCAGGTCTTGTCCTAAAAGGCATCAAATCACTCGTTTACAATATTTAAGATTTGGCGGACATATCCAGTTGTGGTAAGTAGCCTACTAGTTGTGTCATTTCAAATATTAAAAGGCATTATAAATCTGGGTTAGGAAAGTGAAACCAAGAGAGATCGCTCATTTTCTGTATTCAATAGCCACGTTGCAGAATCTCAACGACGGACTGAGTTCAAAAGTTAATGTGAATAACCTACAGAATCTGTGCGAAGAACTGAGTTCAGAAGCAAATCTGAATTGCTAGAAATTTTGACTCAGTTGAAGGGCAAAGCTGATTTTGTAGCAGATTAATTATTTAAAATTTACTTAGGAACAAATCTGAAAAACATTTAAACTAGGATTATTATACTTTTTATATTTGTTGGGGAGTGAGCGAATGATGAAGGATGCATGCACAATGGTGGTAAAGACGGCGGTAGCGACTGATCGTCTGATGGCTCTCAGTCGCCTCAAATGAAAAAAGCATGAGCGAGTCAAATTCGAGATATGCTCAGTGAAGGTAAGAAAGGAGTCGAGGGTGACACCCAAATCTCGAACACTGGAAGAGTAAGTAAAAGAGGGAAACTTATCAGTAAGCAGTGGGAGGTCAAGTTTAAGCAATTGTTGCCTGGTCCCAAACCAAATCAGTTGAGTTTTAGCCGAATTGAGACAAAGTCGGTTTGATGACATCCAGAAGTGAAGATCACGGGCAAGTGCATCAACAGAGGAGACTAGAGAGAGTTGATCAGCTGGTGAGCCATGCACGAATGCTTGAGCATCATCCGCATAGAGGTGACCAATTGCAGTGTGTTTAGCGAATAACAGGGGGATGTCAGCCGTGTAAAGTATTGACATTATATTAACCACACGGCTCACACGGCGATATTAATGTCTTAACACCCTTCCCACACTCAGAACATGGTCTCGTTCCACCACCATTGCGAAGTCGCGCTAAATGAGCAAAGCAATACTTTCCAATACATCTACGGCAACAAAGAGTTGTTTTACCGAGTACAAGCCACTTGCATTCGTTTTGTCCATACATTGCAAACTTTGTAGGCCTATATGTAAACCTATTCAATTATTTAATTGATTGATTTTTTTCTTCAAAATTATGATTGATACCTAAAAAAGAGCTGATCAAAAAAGGTCGCGAAAAAGCGCGAGCGGAGTTTTTAAAGCAACTTGCCGCTTCAGAATCGCCATGACCCTGAACTGTGTATGCTGGATCGATTTCAAAGTCGTTACAAAGCCACTAACTCCTTCAGCTCCATTTCTATGAAAATCTAATCACTCAAACCATTTTTTCTTTTTTCTTCTGTTATTTCCTCCTCATCGTCGTCTTCCCGCATCTTCGTTTTGGTGCTTTTTCATCATCATCATCAAAGTCACAGTCAAGTTATAAAGCTGACAGGATTTTTTTCCAGCTGCTGCTCTTCCTCCGCTTCTTGCTGCGCTCGTTGCTCTTCCATCTTGCCTATCTGCACTTCTTCCTCCGTCAGCCCTTCTCCTTGAGGCTCAAACACCTGATCCAAGAGTGCCAGCTCTGCCTCCATCATCTGTTCTGGCTGCTCCATCGTCTTAATATTTTATGATATTTCATCACAACACCATAACATAATCATTTCTTTAATTGATTGATTTCTTCAAAATTATTATTGATCATATGTTTGAGCGCAACCTCGTGGGAGCCCCAAGCATCAATGTGCCATTAGGAAAAAATTGCCTGGAAGGTCACCTTTTGGGTTATAGAACGTAATTTAGACATGACATGTGTCATTGGGAAATTGTCTGGGAGGTCACCGTTTGGGTTATAGAACGTAATTTAGACCTGTGTCATTAGGAAATTGTCTGGGAGGTCACCGTTTGGGTTATAGAACGTAATTTAGACATGACATGTGTCATTGGGAAATTGTCTGGGAGGTCACCGTTTGGGTTATAGAACGTAATTTAGACATGATATGTGTCATTGGAAATTGTCTGGGAGGTCACCGTTTGGGTCATAAGACCTTCCCAAAGGGGGTCAGGCTAAGGGTTTATAGGCCAAATACTTGCCCCTAAACATTCAGATTACATTCTACTCTCTATATATGATCCACCAGACAATGATTCTAGCTGCGAAACAGTTGACTACGATTCCACAGCATTCTACTCCCTATATGTGATCCACCAGACAATGATTCTAGCTGCGAAACAGTTGACTACGATTCCACAGCATCCGAATCATCAGGAGACTTTTATATGCAGTCTGAAGGAGAAACATGCTCTCGTAATACGAAGTCACTCCCTACTTTGTCGAGGGAATGTGACAGATATGGTGTCTCCAATACCGTTGGTACTGCAATTGCAACAGCAGCTACTGTACAGTACTTGTGGACTACGGAATTGTGACTGATGACGACTAAAGTTCAGAAAATGTGTTGGCTGTTGAAAGTGGATCGATTTCAGAAAGTTTAAGTAGCAGAGAACCTGGAAAGATGACCCATACTCGTTGGCTTACTACTGCTAATATTATTAATGTTATTAAGCCTTTACGTATCGCCATCCCAACCATACCAAAGTTCAGTTACATCATGCAGAATACATTATCAAAGTATATGCTGCACCTATTTGGTTTGAAATAAAAGTGAAGCCCCATTGTTATGATGGTGCTACTCATTTATGGAAAGCTATTGATTTCTGACGTTTCTTACCATCCGTTGAGAGAGAGGTCAATGATATATGCATTCAACAGAATGGCTATTATATGGTCACACAGAAAATGTGTTACTGAATATGTCCTGTTTGACCGAGGTTGGGCTGGGAGCGCTCCTGAGTAGACTGTCTTGAAGGGGCGCTATATAAAACTACTGTAATAATAATAATGATGATTGATGAGAGAAAAAAACACATACGAGAACTGGCAGCCAGAATAATTAAAGTAGCAAAGGAAACTTATCGTTGTCACCCTAACAGTTCTGGTGATATTAGAAAATTCACAATCCCAAAACTCAATTTTGAAGCCACTGGCTACTATGAGCTAGTTAGTAAACTGGTTGGATTTTCTTAAACTTGAACCTCCTATAACTTGCAAGTTTACGAAAAATGACCTTGAGGAAGCCATTAAAACTGACAGTATGTCAGATCTTGAAAAATACCCACATGCAAGCAGTAGAGAGACTTGTTAAAGTTGTTACAGATATACAGCAAGTTCAGTTTGTGGCAAAGAACGTAGAGAAGGCTAAATTCGAGCAAATCTCGAATCCCGCAAAAACATGACCAAATAGAGTCTATACCACAAAAAGTGATTGGAAATCATAATGTAAGTGAAACGTATTGTGAACTTTTTGTGAAGGAAGCGTAGTTAAGGATTACAAATTTTTCGACCTTAATGGATTATTCCATGTATCATATTAGAATATTGTAGGCCCCTATTGCTTGTATCTCATAAATGTGAAAATTGTCAAAGAAATTCACCTGTGCTATAAAATCCGGCTATCTATAGCTTACAATAGTCCGTCCTACAATTACTACTTCAGGTAATAAAATAATCAAATTTCAACAGTATTATTTCGGTAGCTCAATAGTCGCATAGTATACGGTATATTGGAATAACTTCAGAGCCATGGCCGCAGAGTTAAGCAGCACATTAAACATATAATTTTTATACCACACACTATCCTATGCATAGTAGCAACAAATTAATATATGCCATACATAATCGGTTCTGGTCGCTATGTCCTAGTGTACACATCGCACTTAGCATAAATACGCCACTTTAAATGCGCTTCATTACCACATTTCAAGGAAGTTCGCTGAGTAAAATATATTGTCGCATAAAACATTCCTAAGGTCCTAACAGGTATGCAAACTATCGTTTAATGCATTGCAGGTAGGCTAAATCTAAGGCGTCTATCGGTTCTCCTGCTCTACTTTGACTTCAGATTCTTGCAAAGGTAACTTATGAGATTCAGCTAGGCAAGTTTATACTGAAGTTCACAATAATTGTGAATGCTATTTAAATTCAAATATTTATGCCTGATTATTAGAACTACTATTGAATTAGGGTACTAGTGAAGATTGTTTGTAATAAATTGTGAAAGAAATCGCCATTGAAATACTTAATTATGGAAAGAACGTTCTGAGGTTTTATTTGTGTAAATATTTATAATTTTATTTAAGGTAGGAATAATAATTTATCTGGACTGAAAAGGAGAATTTGACAAATCTATTTGGTTTATCTGTTAAAACATATTACGCACACAAAAGCAAAGACAGTATATCAGGACTTGTGCTGCGATCTAGTGCGAACCCGAGATGGAGTAATGCGAAACAAACATAATATTTTATACTATATTCAGTTTAAAATTCTTTTTCTTACGTGTAAAACGTTTTTAGGTCAAACTCCACGCTACCTCTGTGATCTTATGAGACGGCCTATCTCAGCTACCTCTGGACGTCCTCTCCGCTCTTCTGACCATCATGGCCTTCTAGTTCCGAGGTCTCGGACTGCCACAGCACAGCATCGTGCCTATGCCTCCGTTGGACCTTTGCTGTGGAATGACCTCCCTGCTTTAACTCGTGCTGTAATGTTATCTGGGGTTACCACTGTTTCTGCTCGTTCTCTTAAAACTTTTCTTTTTTCGAGGGGCCCTTAGCACTGGAAGCGCTTCTGATTAGGTTGTACTGCCAGAGGCGCTTTATAAGTCCATAAATAGAATAGAATAGAATAGAATACTTCAGAAAAGACTCGAACAGGGCTGTGTCAGAGACATATCAATAAATGCGACAATATGCACCAATACAACGATTACGATGGGAGCAAAATCTGATTGCAAGCTAGAGGAAACAAACTCTCCGAGAACCTTTAGAGTGGATTACAAATTTCTAAATGTAATAGTCATTATGAATTCGTATAGCGCCACTACGGAGAATCTAACCAGAGGATGATCTTTAGTATCAGTATAAAGTCGATGTAATCAATGCCGCCATTGTTGCGTATGTTAACTCGGATCAGAATTAAAAAGCACTAGGCTTAGGCCTTTCGTCCTATTGAGCTTAGAATTCAAGCTTTTGATAATGGAAAATGCGTGTCAGTCAAAATGCTAATATATATGTCTCCAGGTTAAGACACAGTTACGCAACAGTTTTATCTTTATTAGTCGTCAATATGGTGTGGCTTATAAAGAGTGATGTCTGCCATTCAAAGCAAAACATCTGCGCCATACCACCAATGCTCTGCTGTATAATACAGGGCAATGACCCTACACGTGCTTTGTAAAGGCTGATGCATCAAAATTAAATGTGTTGGATTGGTGTCGGTGACGGTGCCACCTTTGCCAAAGACATGCTCTTGGTATAGATTATTATTTACACAGCATTCATAATATACGACGTCCAATTACAAGTCAATCGATTCCTGAGTTTGATATTTGTAATGGGGTTAAATAAACTGCACAGTGGTAAAACATAGTTTACAGCACTTTTGAGAAGTAGGCCTATCAAAGAGGCACAATGTAGAGCTGAGATATAGGGCCTACGTATGCACACGTACTGTAACACACATACATGAACAATTTATGCTTACAAAATACGAAATATGTACACTTGCATAATTTTACACGCACATGCATTCACGTATATATTATGCATGCATGTGCACACATGTATATATACATACATGCGTATAGTTTCCAATGTTGCATGTATGAATGTATGTTTGTATGCTCAAGACACTAATAAAACCGTCTTGGAGTAGGCCTACCTTACAACTGCAATACATGCATGAAGCAACTGAAGCAACTGATTAAGAGAGTGGATGCTAACACTTAGCTGCCCCATCATGTATGTATGTATGTATGTATGTATGTATGTATGTATGTATGTATGTATGTATGTATGTATGTATGTATGTATGTATGTATGTATGTATGTATGTATGTATGTATGTATGTATGTATGTATGTATGTATGTATGTATGTATGTATGTATGTATGTATGTATGTATGTATGTATGTATGTAAGTATGTATGTATGTATGTATGTATGTATGTATGTATGTATGTATGTATGTATGTATGTATATGTCCATTAAATGTCCATAAATTTTATATACCGCCTTACAAGAACCTCATTTATGGCAACACAAGACGCCAACCATTCATCTTGTGTTGCATTGTATGTCATCGTATTTGGTGAATTTTGTTTGGTTCATGTAAGGCAAGTGTTTCGTTACATTTATTTTTAATTTATGTGTAAATAGTTAAAAACAATAAGGAGGGAAATGCAGCAACAACAACCGATGATAAATTCTGGCGTGGGTCCAGTCCCTTCTGGTCCTGCTCTGGTCTACATGCCAGTTCCGATCAGATCCAAGACGTACGACCGTTACCAGAACAAACAATCGATGGGACTCGGAATCACTCTAATCTTCATCGGAATTGTCTGCATCATCTTCAACAGCGTTTGCATTGCAGTGAGGGTCACTGGTTACGACACCAGTGGAGTGGCCAACGTCGGTCATGGCATTTGGTGTGGAATCCTGGTACGTCTTGATTTTCAAAACCAGAAGTTACGACACTTTTGGTTTTAAATTCGACTAATAAATTAGCTCATACACTTAAAACTGCTAGAATTAGTGACCCAGTCTAATGTGATTGTGGGAGGCTGATTAAAAGGTAAGGTTCAGGTGTGGACGAAAGGTGAACGGTGAGACCCTTTGCAACTATCTTCCACGATTACAGTTATTACATTGAAATTTAGTAATACTATTTTAACAAGACTTTTGCGTGCTATTAACGCAGGATTGGGATGTTTAGATTCTTCTGCATTCGCCGTCAAATTTTCTTCACTCGGCTGACTTATTCAACGGATGGTCTTTTTCGCTAATTGCTGCAATATAGACAGCATAGTATTAAGAATATAATTCACTGTGGGCTCTACATTATTAGTCTCGTAATTTGTCAGAGCTTTAAAACTTGAGCTCCATAGCAGACTGCGCTATAAAATGACTATGAACTATAAAATGACCTATGAGATGGACACTGCCCTACTCTGTCCGTTAGAAAATTGGGTGGTTGGCAAAAGGATTGGACAGCAGCCTCTGAAATGCCAGGAAAATGAAGTCGCTAAGCACTTCGCAGCGCTGTATGCCTCTCGGACTTAGATTAAGGGACTACTCTTCTTCTTCCGTGACTTTAATTATAGGCCTATAATTCTCTTATGTAGAATTAGATAGCCCTGTAGCTCTGAGTTTTCTTAGCCTATCTGCTAATCATACTTCTTTGCTTTCATTTTGAAGTTTATAATAACCGGAGGTTTCGGAGTAGGAGCTGCAATCAAGAAGACCAGGTGTCAGGTACGTGTACATCAGAAGATGACGTGAGACATCTAAAAAAACATATAATTATGGCATTAGTGATGCGCACTATTCCTCTTAGTAAAGTTCACATGTTATTTATGGCAAACTCTAATGATTGTGACATAATTACCAGGCAGGTATTGAAGGATGTCTTTTAATTAGTCATTTCAGCATTTCATGGCTGTCCTCAGTCAGTTGTACTTAATCACCTGCATGACCTTTTGTTCCCCGTGTTATAGGCAGTGTTTTTTTCAGCCGGAGCGGTCCGGAACGGCGTTCCGGGACCTTTTTGCTGTAATTAAAAAATAATTGAGTTAATTTAAATTTTCAATAACAAATTATTTAAAATTATTTAGAAACTTTAATTTAATTTCAATGCCAAAGTCCTTCTATGCACTTCGTTTCAATGCTTTCAGTGTTCATTGATATTGATTTTATATATATATATATATTAATCTATAATTCTTCATATATATACATATATATATATATATATATATATATATGAAGAAGAAGAAATATTAGCCTTAAATATTCCCCTATAATTGTTCTGAATTTGTTGAGTTCCGGAACCTTTTTATTTAGAAAAAAAAGCACTGGTTATAGGACTTTGCCTGCATACATGCAAGTCCCTCCTATGGAATGGACTTCCTCCTTTTCTATACGCTCTACAATCCTCTCTGGTAGCACCTCTACCTCTTTCTCCTTAAAACCTTCCTTTTCTCTCGGAGTACCTCGCACTGGGAGCGCTTCTGAAAGGCTTATGCTATGAGAAGCGCTTTATAAATAATCAAATACAATACAATACCATACAATACAATTAACAGCAAAGAAATCTGCTTAATCCTTGCATTTTAGATTGTGGCTTTTATGGTGATGTGCATCATTTCGGCAACGATTACCAGTGTTCTATTGGCCATTGGAATTCTTGGAGCCTGCACAGCTACACAATATTGCGATTACAACAACTACGGCTATACCTATTCTGGCTATCCCTATTATAAACGACCTTGCGAACGAATGGTAGGAATCTTTTCTGTGTGCATTACTCATCATATCCATATGCATCTAATGCAAGTATATGCGCAAACAAAATGCAAACGTGTTTTACTACTTGTTGGTACTTTTTAGCTTTTACTTTAAAGTCTAAAGTTTAAACTTAAAGTTTTTACTTTGTAATAGTTTTCACTTTAGTCTTTGTACTAGTCAATGTTGCAAACTTTATTTTCACGTGCCTTTGACACGGTTAGGCACTCTTACCTATCAGAACAACTTGCTCTCTTGCCAATACCTGACTTTCTGTATAATTGGATCTTATCCCTATTGAAAGACCGTCAGCATTGTACTAAATTTCTCGGCCAAGTCTCAGCCTTTTGTCGGATAAATGCTAGCATTATACAGGGCTCTGGTCTCGGACCTTCTGACTTTGTAGTAGCTATTTCAGGCTTGAAACCTGTGCATCGCAGTAATAGGTTGCTTAAATACGCTGATGATAGCTATATTCTCATTCCAGCATCTGCTATTACCTCCACTGCCTCTGAACTTCAAAATGTTGCCAATTGGGCACTAACTTGTAATCTTAAATTGAATAACAATAAATCCAAAGAGATGGTATTTAGGCGCCCGCGGTCTAAATTACTTGATCTCCCTCTCCCTATACCAGGTATTTGTAGGGTATCTGAGTCTGTTATTCTAGGGGTAACCATTTCGGATAGACTTAGTTTTGACCCCCATATTGACCGAATCTGTATTAAGGCTAGCCAATCGCTCTATGCGATACGCATCCTTATTGCCCATGGTCTCTCGGGGATGCGCCTTTTTGATGTAGTTCGGGCAACCTCGCTGGCTCGCCTCCTGTATGCTTCCCCTGCTTGGTACGGCTTTGCCAATGCTGGTCAGCGCGCGCGTATTAATGCAATAATACGCAAAATGGTACGGCTAAAGTTTTTGCCTGCCGACCAGATAATGTTTGATGACCTCTGTCGCCGTGCTGACTCTTCTCTTTTCTCATCTGTGCTTCACAACCCCAGCCATGTTCTTAATGGTCTACTGCCTCCTATAAAGAATGTTAAGTACTCTCTCCGTCCTCGTTCACATAACCGTGAGATCCCTCATGCTGACGCATTAACTAGATGTGGTTTTATTACGCGTATGTTATTTAATTGATTTTATTGCTAATCTTTCTTTTTACTATTACCTTAATCTCATATTTGCATAGATGTCTGTTTTATTGTATTTTATGATATTTTTGACATTTGTGATTTTTGTGATTTGTGATTCAATCTGATGTTCCCGCAGTGCGTTTGCAGGCGGTTCAATAAAGCACGTACTTACTTACTTACTTACTTTCCATTTAGCCAGTTGCTCAAACAAAGTGATGTATTGACGCCATGACAATAGCGTGAAAAATTTAATCGCGTTAATTACTTAACGCATTAGCCGCGTTAATAACTCGTTAAATTCCCACTCCTATATATATATATATATATATATATACATATATACAAATACATATACATATATATATATATATATATATATATAGATATATATATATATATATATATATATGCATGCACAAATGCATGCATACATACACCACAGTTATATAATTACATTTATATAGACACACATACATACATACATGAATATACATACACATACAAACATACTGTTTATGCATGGACATAAATGCAAACACATACATACGAACAGAAACGTGTTTTGAGAGATCACGGCATGTCTACTTACGCGTTGCACGATGTTGCTATGGCAACCACTGTGGCACACCTAATGTATGCCTCCCCTGCCTGGTGGGGTTATGCCAGTGAGACTGATAGGAACAAATTACAAAGTATGCTAAATAGGATGAAACGTAGAGGTTTCCTCTTATCTACTACCCCTAGCGTTGTAGATATGTCCCAAACTGCTGATTCTGGCTTATTTCGGGCTATTTGTGGGGATTCATGTCATGTTCTCCGAGGAATCTTCCCACCTACACAGCAAATCAAATATAACTTACGTCCTAGAATTCACAACTTTAACCTCCCAATCAATGATAAATGTAATTATATACCACGTATCTTGTTTAAAGATACATATTAATTAATTGTCCTATAATTATAATTACTTGTATATTTGTCTAGAATTATTAACGTTAGCCTGACTGTTTTAGCTAATTGTGTTACTTGTAACCTGTTGCGTTTTGTCAACTGGATTATTTTGAAATTAAACGAATATTGATGATTGATGATAATACACACATACATGCACATACCTAAATTGTATGCATGTATAAACAACAATAAACAAATACCTCCAAACACGTGTACTGTACATAAATAAATGCATGAATATATGTATATGCGGTGCTGAATGTCTTCTGAGAGCCTGGTATTCAACTCTGTTTTTTTCGTGTGTAGAGTGGCTATGACACAATTGTGGCCATGGAAGCATTGATGGCCATCTTGGGATTCATCGCAGGCATTTTGTCCATCTGGGGATCGGCACTCTGCTGTGGCTCTGGAGTCTGCTGCTGCTCTCATTCAACCCCGTTCGTAAGTAGACACGTATTATACAGATGACATACGATTGACAAATCGAGGCTGCGTCGCCATTTTTCTATCAATTTCCTCAGTTGACCCCCGATTAGCATTTCTGCACTAACCAAAGTGCAGAATAATTTCACATGCCAGGAATAAGTTCACGGATGAACTTACTTTTTGGTCAATGGTGTGCAGTTTTGGAAAGAGCTTTATAAATTGGAACATGGACTTAACTAACTGCAAGTACGCACGCCTGCTACATACGGTAGTCATATATAGGCCTATGTGCTGAAGCATTTATAATAATATGCATCTGTATAATTCGTAGGCTGTTGTATGCACACGACTTGCTTCTACGTGTACATAATTAAACATGGCTATTATTTGAATATCCACTTTCAACGTTAATGTTCAGTTCCACTTTCTATAGATGTCAGTGTTCAATCCGCTTTATGTCTAATGTTAAAATCATTTTCAGATTGCACAACAACCTGGTTACTTCCCGAACAACGGACAGATTGTCTGCTTGCCCCAGTCGCAAACAGGACAGAACCTTTATCTACCACAGTCTCCATACTCGCAAGGTATACGACCGTGATTTTTAACATTCAAATCCACTGTCTGTTCAAGAAGCCTATTCAAACCCAGAAATATTCGGACTTAGCCGTTGAGAAGGTTAAAGCTCAAAATGATATGTACTTTGACTAATTCTTGATTCGATGTGTGTCACACTGTGTATTGTATTGTATTTGAACACTTGTTATAGCGCCCCTTCCAGATTCTCATTCAGAGGCGCTCCCGACTACTGCGCGGACGCTGAATCGAAGTTTCACACCGAAGCGCATGAGCAATTGCGAGTGAAGGACTTGCCCAGGGTCCCTACGCGTATGTGTATGTATGTATGTATTGTGTATGTATGTTTGTATGTATGTATGTATGTATGTATGTATGTATGTATGTATGTATGTATGTATGTATGTATGTATGTATGTATGTATGTATGTATGTATGTATGTATGTATGTATGTATGTATGTATGTATGTATGTATGTATGTATGTATGTATGTATGTATGTATGTATGTATGTATGTATGTAATACTATGTATGTATGTATGTATGTATGTATGTATGTATGTATGTATGTATGTATGTATGTATGTATGTATGTATACTATGTATGTATGTATGTATGTATCTATTTAGCCATTTTTATACCGACTTTCAAGAACCTCACAAAGTCGATATAAATGACAATCTAGGAGATCTAAAAAGATATGATTTATGGTAAGTTGAACATTTTTTTTGAACTATCTGTGCCGCATTAGTGCTCATGATATAAGTCTGTCGACTTTGAAAAAGATTGGAGCAACGAGTATTCAAGTGACTGTAAGTTTTCTTAATTAAAGTATGGTTTGGCCACGTACATGTACATTGCCGCATAGGCTGTGCTCTTCTTGGGCGTCTCTTTTAGGGTGTGGCGCTTGTACAATCCACTTACTTGAACCAGAACTTCCAATAAGTGTGCTGTTGGTATCTCTGGCAATCTGTGACAACAATTCCGTTTCTATCTCTCAAATCAAATCAAATCATTTTATTTTGTAACCAAACCAAACAATCATCTTACAATTACAGAGTTACAAAGTACACAAACGATAGGAGATGGCCACAAGGAAAGGCCCTGAAGGGATCATTAATCCCACTAAGTAGGACCACCTATGTACAAGTTAAACAAAAAGATGCAACGGCCTAGAAATGTTTACTAAGTACGACAGTAGGTAGTTTCTATTACTTGATAGAATCTTAACCAAATTAGGCAAATCAGAATCTTAACTAAATTAGGAAAACCAAAAAAACCAACAACAAAAATAAATGAATCATTGCAGAAGAAAACATGCGTGGCAGCGTGGGAGGTAAGTATTATGCACAGACATTAGGATTCATCCAGAAACATTATTATTAACACCAATCAAATACGTTCGTAGCTTTTTTTAAACAATACTAATGACGGAGATTGCCTAATTCCTTGTGGAATGTTATTCCAGATTGAAGGTCCAGTAGCTCTAACTGAGAACAGACGGGAGTTAGTACGAGCAAAGATGTATCTATAATTCCTAGAGTTTCTTGTAGAATGGGAATGTATTTCTGAAGCAAGACTAAAAAGCCCTTATAAACAGCAGGAAGCAAGCCATGGTCATAACGGTACATGAATTCACCAGTTTGATAAAGCTTGATTTGTTCAAATTTTAGTATGTTAAACTTGTAGAATAGTGGGGCAGTATGTTATACAGTAAGTTATAATTCATGTCATCAACTATTTTATGGTAGCCTTGCAACGTGTGGTCATAAAAAGAGTCTATGAAGTGCCGAAAGACCAGAGCTGTAAACTTAGGCTATCTGGTTGCATTATGCAGCGTTTTCATTATGCGATCTCGTGACTTTGAAAGAGTTCGTAATTATTATAATGCAGTATACGTCCAGCTATGGCGCATCACCATTTAAATATTTGGGAAGTCCAATCTAACTCGAAATGGTCCTGGATGATTCGAAGCATGTAGGTATGTTCGGTATGCGCCCAGGATTTTCAAGCTTTTTGATATCAGAGCCTCTGTTTTGTTAGCGCTGTGTGCATTTTCAATTAAGCTTACATATTATAAATGCGGTCAATTCTAGAAGGTGAGTCCAATGCGACTGAGATCCAACCTCAAAAACACGCCTATACACAGACACAGCTATAGTATACACACAGTGGCGTCTACCAATGGGGGTTTGGAGACCGATCTCCATCGAACTTCAAAAGTGGGGGGGTTTGAGCGATTTTGGCCGAAAGTGGGGGGGTTTCATTTTTTCATGATATATCTTTTCTCCTGTATGATTGTGATAATATTAACCCACATTAAACCATTATCGTGGGATCGAAATTCTCTTGTTTCCATAACAGTAGCAAACGGCTTGTACAACAGAACACTTACTGCACAGCCTGCACTGCCATGGGGTGGGGTGGGGTTGGAGACCCCGTTATATCAAGGCACGGACCCCGGTATACCAGGCGTCCGTGTATCAATGCAGCTGTACCCTTACGAGTCTACAGCCAACGGGCCAACGGCATACGCGATATACCGGCCAAACATTTGGGGAGGGTTGAGGACCCTGAGGTTGCTGCGCTAATGACAGGGCGGCCCAGACTGGCAGCGTTCTCCGCTGCAAACCTGCAATCTGCATCATGTGTATCATCACTTCAGCCGTTATCTGGCTCAGCCATCGAAATGGCTCATCTCTAGCCCTCTCTGACCTGTCCAGTCAGTGTGTGGCGGACATTTCAAATGAAAATATATGCATAGGAGTAATAATTATAGCCTACGTTGGACTCACGAATATATGAACGCGTTGCGAGTTGATTCATTTAGCCTACTTTATTTCTTCTGACTTCTGAGTGAGTATTTTTTATGAAATGATACACAATGATAAACAGGGACGAGGTGGTGTAGCGGTATGTTTTCTGCCTTGTAACCGGAAGGTCGCAGGTTGAATCTACCTCAAGCATATTGAAGCAACTATGTAGCGACCCTGGACAAGTTGCTCACCCTCAATTGTCTGTGAGGAAGCAGGAAGGCAACAGGAAACCACCTTAATCGTATTATCCCCGGGCGGCATAAAAAACAATGGATCTGCCTTCTGGTAGAGAACTCCGCATCATCATCATCAAATGAAAAGTCCTATTCTTATAGCAGTATAGCCACATTGCAAATAGCTAATAACAGATCTACAGATTGTGCGCAAATCATGGCCAGGCCTTACAGGACAAATCATGGCCAGTGTCCTTACTGTGTAGCTAGATGGTGCATTAAAGACTTTAAACACTTAAAGTCATTCTAACTAACTAACTATAGCCAGATTGACTCCAAACTTCAGCTTGGTATAGAAAAACACCTAAGATGTCCTTAAATACACTTATTTAGAAAATATATCTCTAAATTTGTTATTTCGCCAGCCAGAGGCCAAACGAAAAAATAATGTTTTAACTGTCATTTCTTAAATTCTTAAACAGCTTTAGTCCGATTGACTTCAAACTTGACCTATAGATAAGGTCATAAGGAGTGAAGGTTCCAAATAACATGGTAACAACAGACGTAAAATTCATCCCAATGATCTATTTTATATCTTTTTGGCCCAGCCCCATGTTGTGTCAGGGTTAGAAGGATCATTTCTTGCTGACTTTCTTCACAAAGAAAAAAGTCCAGGAAAAGGATATATGTTTGTTGGTATTCATGCATTATCACTGGCCGTTAACACTTTCACATTAATTTTTCTTTTACCGTCTTTAAATAGCTTTAGGCAAGAGTAGGGCCTAGAGTAGGGATGCATTGCTTTTGTGAAGGATACATAATATATAATATAATTATATATAATATTTATATAATATATATATATATATATATATATATATATATATCATATATATATCATATAATATATATATATATATTATATATATAAAATATATATACACTGAAAGCACTGAAATATATTAGTGTCTACATAGTAATATTTTAAATAATTTTTAGTAAAAATTTTAATTTACTAAATTAGTTTTAATAGCTGAAAAAGGTCCCGGAACGCCGTTCCGGACCGTTCCGGCCGAAAAAAGCACTGCACCGAAATGTGTGTTTCAGATGCCAAATTTTTGTGGGCCCAGTGGGGGGGTTGGTTCCTCCATTGACTACTGGGGGGGTTAGACGCCACTGTATACACATAGCCTATAATTATATGTATGCATATATATAATTCTGCGTTTATATATACACCATATGTCGTAACGAATAATAAGAATTTTTGTCCATAAATCCGCAAAAATAAACTTTGCTATATGGTTATATGGGTATATTTCACAACAGGAGACAAATTAGATAGATTTCCGTCTTCTCATTTGGACGGCTTACATACAAAAGAGTAAAATTATAATTTATTATTTTTAAATACATTGTATGGCATGAATTAGTTATAAAAAAAATTATTTCTATTATAGGCCTATTATTTAGACGATAAGTATGAGAAAAAAAAATTATGAAGTCCAATTTTAACCCGAAATTGCCTTTCTAATGGTAAGTCAAATCAACGTTACGTTGGGGTAACAGCTGAAACGCTGAACTTATGTTTTATAATCTTTAGATCATTAACTTACATATATCCATTGCTCTATATGGTCTTTATTAACTTATTAACGAACTAAATAATTAAAAATAAATAAAACCTTCTGTCTTCAAATATTGGTTACAACACCTTTACGAATGGGTTTCTGCCATCTGTGGAATAAATTGAAAACTCTCGGTTTTTGAATTGACATCTTCGATAGCAGGGAACATGTCTGCATTGATTTTACCAACAAAGAAATCAATATGGATGTTTGCTTCTGTTGACAATTTTCGGATATTTATCTGGTAATGTAATAGTATGAAAAAGATTTACAACTCCGTGACTGTAATTATTGCACTTTGCGTATATATATAATTTTTTTTTCTTTCAAAAATAATATTGAAACTGACAGCCTGGCCACTATAAACTAACTATTTTTTGTATCTTAACTCGTCCGGTAAGCATGGAGACCTAATTATGAATATTTACAACTCCGTTACTACAACTCCGTTACATTATTTTTCTATTAAAATGTAGCATTATTTGAAAGGCGCATGGACATTTGCCTTAGCAACTAGCCTTAGTAACGGGCCTTTTGCCTTGCCTTAGCAACCAGCCTCTTGCCTTAGTAACGGGCCTTTTGCCTTGCCTTAGCAACCAGCCTCTTGCCTTAGTAACGGGCCTTTTGCCTTGCCTTAGCAACCAGCCTCTTGCCTTAGTAACGGGCCTTTTGCCTTGCCTTAGCAATCTTGCCTTAGTCGGGCCTTTTGCTGCAACCAGCCTCTTGCCTTAGTAACGGACAATTTGTCGTCCTCTGTGCCTATGCCTTATAGAGACGCCTGTCGCGTGTTAGTGTGTGAGTGTGTGAGCGAGTGAGTTAGTTGGTTCCGAAGTTAGTTAAAGTTCAGTTAATGAGAGTTAAGCCAGAGTTGTAGTGTTTAAGCTGTTCGACATTAATAAAACAATCTGCTGTGTTGATCCGTGTCGTTGCCGTCTTCCAAGTTAACCTAGTGTTAGGCATCGTCGGTGGCACCGTTAAGTCCTTTGCCCGACGGGAAAGGCCGAGTCCAGCGAACGAACGAAGAACAGGGAAGACTCCGAAGAGCTATCCTGGTGACTGAAGATAAAGTGAATCGGCCCCTCCTGGCGACGACCCCCCGCACGTTTTTCGCCACAATACTTTAATAACTTCAAAACCGACAAATCTTAAAGTTTTTTCCGAACTCGGACGCCACATGTGCTACCCGCATGCAGACAAAGGCTAAGACGTCTCATTCAACAACATATTATGCATTCTTCATCTGCAGCTTTCTTTTATGTATACTGTACACAGCCTATACATTTTATCCCGTTCCATATAGAAGATAGGACAATCCGTATTTATAGGCTTATATATTGCATAATCCTATAGCTACCAAATTCTGACTTGGCAATTTCTATATAGACCTACTACTGTTACAGATGCCAATATCTGCATGGATAACCCCGTGATGATCATATGGGCTTATGTATGTACATGTATGTATGTGTGTATATTAGGACACTAATATAGCGCATTTTGTTTGCGCGTTGAATGTCAAGTAGGCAGTGGCGTAATTCATGGGGGGACAGAGGGGGACTGTCCGGGTCTGTCCCCCCAAAGTTTTGACTTAAGCCCTTCTGTCCCACCCCAAAATCCGGCCCTCGTAGGTACTCTGTTCCCTCCCCCAAAGTTATGTATAGATTTTCGCCTCTGCAAGTATAGGCCTATTTTTCTTTATCTTTATATTATATGTATGTCGGAGGCATTTCTGCATGTCGTGCGTTCGATAAGCATGGCCGATACACGACGGATGTTCGACGGTCTTCAGCTGGAGTTCAGTTCCCGAACAATTTTCAGACAACCTGTATACTGTTGTGTGAAATGTACCCTTCGGATGTCATATTATATTGATTGTTATGTGACTTATGTCGGTGGTGTGTCTTTCTCAATCCTTTCCTCCGTCTTTCTCATGAATTCTGGTAGTTCTTGCGTCAAACGATGCGAGGTTGACCTCCGTTTTACGATTCGACATGTCGATCTGGCTGTCTCTATTACCCTTTTATGTATGTATGTATGTAAGTATTTATGTATGTATGTATGTATACGTATGTATGTATGCGTATGTATATATGTTTGTCTGTCTGTCTGTATGTATGTATGTATTGCATGTATGTATGTTTCAGACCACTTACCTTGTAGCACGTTTTAATTAAGAACCTGAAAAAACCGATGCATGCATAACTTTGTAACTGATCTAACAAAGTGCCTTTTAAGTTATTTTGAAAATGTTTGCCGAACATATAGTTAAACTGTAACAGGCATGTGCAGCGGGACTGTTCCAAGATAAATGTCCAAGATATGAGAAGGCATGATGGGCTCGAGATGATGCACGGGTGGAAGAGTGGCGCCTGCATTTCCCCACACGCAGAAGAGAGCAACGATGGCCGACCCGGTTGACTTGAGACTAACATTAAGCTCGTTTGTGTATGCTGGGGCGGTACCCATCAGCGAGGCCCGCCCCTATAGCAGCAAGAGAATCTTGAGTTTTATTACCTTCTTGACGGGGAGCCAGTAGAGCGTGTTCCTAATTAGCAATTATTACAAAAGCACTGAGACAATCATTAGGCTCTTGAGGCCTATATACGGTAACGTGATTTTCCTTCACATTGGCCAACCTCTTAAAGACAAAATATGCCTGTATAGGCCGTGTGTAGCCTATAGTATACATTTGTACAATCGATCGATTAACTTATACTACAGATACCGCTTCTGCAGTCTCTCTCTGTCTGCTCTCTATTCACTGCATGCATCTCTCCCAGAGTTCCATGCGGTCACGTGACTCTGACTTCCGCTTTAGACGACAACATCATCTGCAATCTAAGGGAGAAATACATAAAACCTGTGTCTTCTTTTTGAATTTCAGACCAACCTTCTCAACCCACAAACTCTCCTGTTAGCCTGGAGACTGAATTCGGTGACGCAAAGATTTGGACCTCAGGGAATACAATGAAACTTAGGCCTAAACTTCAAAAGACTAGAGAAGTTATGTATCATGCATAGACGAAGTCCTATAGACGCTTTTCGCTTCCGGATCCTTTCAAGAAAATTGAAATAGCTAAACCGGTTAAACAACTGGGCGTGATTTTCCGAGATGATTTAAAATTCGACGAACATGCTACATTCATTTGAAGGTTTGCAGCCAACATTCATTAAAAGTCCTTCGATCTCAAGGAATGCCTTCCACTAAATTAACAAATATTTTCGAAGCTTTTGTTCTCTGTTGGTTAACCTATGCTCACTGTACAAATATATAATTATAATAATTTTAGTTTTAATGTATTTCGAATTTGTTCCTAAGCAAAGTTTATATAATCTGCTACAAAATCAGCTTTGCCCTTCAACTGAGTCAAAATTTCTAGCAATTCAGATTTGCTTCTAAACTCAGTTCTTCGCACAGATTCTGTAGGTTATTCACATTTACTTTTGAACTCAGTCCGTCGTTGAGATTCTGCTGGGCGGCTATTGAATACAGAAAATGAGCCATCTCTCTTAGGTTCACTTTTTCTTAACTCCGATTTTATAGAGCCGTTGAAATGGTAAAACTAGTAGGCTGTTGGTACTTGGCATAGTAGGATATGTCCGCAAAAATCTGAAATATTGCGAACGAGTGCATTTTAGGACAAGACCTGAACATTTATCAGCAAGTGATGGACCTATAACTCATCTCACGTAGATTGTAAAAACCAAATTTGCATAAATTCATAAATTCCAAATGGTACAGAACTCACTCGTCAGAACGAAAACTTCTAAAATATGAACGAAGCATTTAGAGGTGTCTGTAAATTCTTAGGTTCTCTCCGTATAGAACAAGAAGGTACACTTTGAAATCTGTTTCAGTCTACAGGGTATATCCTGCACCAAAATTAGCCCACCCATCAGGGACCTAACTAGCGTTGGGCTTGGGGGCTTAAACCTCCCCAAACGAAACTGAAGCCCCCAAATAAATCAAACCGCCAAGCTCCACTATAGGCTCGGGCTACCGTATTCGCCATGTCCAAGGCTTAAAGCTCCCCCCAACGAAAAGTCCTAGTTACGCAACTGCCACCCATGTCTTCTATTGCTGCATGCTAACCCCTGCTGATCAGGGCCTCTCTGACGTCTGGCCCTTCGACCCCACCTGACTCCTCGATGACTTTAGTCTCAAAAACACAAGACACACAAAAGAGAAGTCCTTCTTAAGACAGGAAGCAACTCTGGAAAATGCTCCCGGAAGATTGCATACAGTTCGCTGTTCATCCATGTTCGCACAGATGTCTAGATAAATGGCCGATGTAAACAACTACATGTAGCTTTCGTTCGTGACTGAGTGTTGCGAGTCTGTAAACGGCAATAAGTTACACCATGCAGTGCTATTTTAAAAATAGGAGGCCGCTCTGTTTGGTACACTTAGAAACTATTGCATGCATTCATGACATACCCTTAGCCTTGTGCATTATGATACACCGCATTAGGATAACTGTTTGTTGTTTTAATAATATAAGATCGACAATGAGTTTTATATTTAATGTTCATTCCACATAACAACTGTCTAAACCTCGAAATTTCTCAACATGTATAGCGTCATATAGAATACATTAGTAGTCCCCTACATAATTATGGAGGTATTAATTATATTATGTCGTTATGTTAAGCTGTCATCAACCTAAAAAGGATTTAAAGCATTCACTGTGAATCGGATGCGTTTCGAAACAATTCAGGTTAAGCAAGTAAATATACCTATATACTTAGCAAATCATTTATATAGCGTCTTTCGGAAACATTCCTAAAGCGCTGAACAATTTACGATTCATTTTCTGCACATTGTTTGTCCTATTTTATCCGCCATTGCTTGTGACAAAATAAACAGAAAATAATTGCACTATGCTATAAAATTAGGTAGCAATCAATCAGTTTAAATGTTTATAATTAATTTGTATTAAAGATATTCTGTGAAGCGATCCATCAAACCGGTCTTCAGAATTTCCTCTCATCAGACGGTGGAGCTTGAGTTGAGGTGACCTGCAGAGGATATTGAGGGGGCGCTTGGCCCATCAATGGGTCATTGGTGTTAATCGGTGGTGGCATGGCCCATCCTGCAGGTTGTGCGTAGTTGGGAATGTACGGCGGTGGTGCCATCATTCCTAAAAGACGTATCAACACTGATATAGGTTATGTCATATGTATATATATCATATGTATATACAGCAAAATTATATAATATATATATATATTCATTCATTCATTCATTCATTCATTCAATGAATGAATGAATGAATATAATTTTTATATATATATAGCAGAATTAGCAACAGATTATGTACATAATTGGCCTTAACCAGCGGGACCCTGGTCCTTTCTGGGTTCCATTTTGTGACCAACAGATCTTTGTTCTTTGTACAACGAAATGTTACTTTGTCAATGTTTGGAGCAATAAATTGATGAGTTGAAAATGGTTATATATATATATATATAATATATATATATAGGCTATGTGTATAGCTGTGTATGTGTATAGACTTGTTTCTGAGGTTGGACCTCAGTCATATTGGACTCACGTTCTAGAATTGACCGCATTTATAATTGTAACTGATAATTTGCATAGCACTTGCGAAACAGAGGCGCTGATTTCTATAAGTGTAAAAATCCTGGGCGTGCATCGAACATGCCTACAAACGTTACATATAAACATAGGGCCATTAACTTAGACTTTCCAAAGATTCGCAGAGAGTTTGATGCGCCTTAGCTGGACGTATTCTCCATTATAATTACGAACTCTTTAGAAGTCATTTGACCGCATAATGAAAATGCTGTATAATGCAACCAGACATATGCTATCTTTACAGCTCTGTTGTTTGGACACTTCATTGGCTCCTTTGTATGACCTCCTGTAGCAGGGCTACCATGAAATAGTTGATGACATGAATCAAAAGAGACAACACACGGAAATTGTTGTCAAAGATTGCTAGGCACCTATTCCAGAGACACCAACAGCAACACTTGGGAAGTTCTGGTCTCAAGTAAGTGGCACTGTACGTGACCAAACCATACTTCAGAAATATTTATGGTCACCAGTTCAACTTACAATAAATCACATATTTTTATATTCTCTTACACTGTCATGCTTATAGCGACTTGGCGAGGATCTTGAAACTCGAAATAAACTGGCTAGAAACATATATACATACATACATACATACATACAATGTCATACATACATACATACATACATACACACATGCATATAAACATAGATACATACACACATCGAATCAAGAATTAGTCATAGTACATATTAGTCATAGTACATATAATTTTGAGTTTTATAGTAACCTTCCAAACGGCTAAGTCCGAATGTGTTTGAATAGGCTTCTTGAACAGACAGTGGATTTGAATGTTAAAAATCACGGGCGTATACCTTGCGAGTATGGGGGTTGTGGTATGTAGGGGTTCTGTCCTGTTTGCGACTGGTTCAAGTAGACAGTCTGTCCGTTGTTCGGGAAGTAACCAGGCTGTTGTGCAATCTGAAAATGGATTTGAAAATTAGACAAAAAGCGGATTGGAGCATTAACATCTATACTAAAAAGTGGATTGAACATTAACGTTGAAAGTGGATATTCAAATAATAGCCTTTAATTATGTACACGTAGAAGCAAGTCGTGTGCATACAACAGCCTACGAAACATACATATACATATTATCAAATTCAATGCTTCAGCATAGGCCTATATGCCTACCGTATGTAGCAGGCGTGCGTACTGGCTGTTATAGTTAAGGCCATGTTCCAATTTATAAAGCTCGTTCCAAAACTGAACACCATTGACCAAAAAGGCAATTTATTCGTGTATTTAATCCCGGCACGTGAATTAGTCTCCACTTTGTTTAGTGCAGAAATGTTAATCGGGGGTCAACGGAGGAAATTGATAGAAAATTGGCAACGCAGCCTAGACGTCAATCGTATGTCATCTGTATACGTGTCTATACTTACGAACGGGGTTGAATGAGAACAGCAACAGACTCCAGAGCCACAGCAGAGTGCCGATCCCCAGATGAACAAAAAGCATACGATGACTCCCAAGATGGCCATCAATGCTTCCATGGCCACAATTGTATTATAGCCGCTCTACACGCGAAAAACATAGAGTTGATCTTCAGGCTCTTAGAAAACACTCAGCATTGTATGTTTATCGTTGTTTATACATGAATGTAATGTATGTATGCATGTATGTATGTTGTATGTATGTATGTATGTATGTATGTATGTATGTATGTATTTATTACGCATGTTTTCAATTCAATTCAATTCAATTCTTTTATTGAAGCCATTAAAGTGAAACAAAGGTAACATGATTATTTTCCATTGTTAGCATCACAACACAGTAGCAGCAAGATTATTTTTCATCACTAGCCACAAAAGGGAACCCCGAAAGGACAATAGTCCCGCTAGCTAGGGTCACCTAAGTTATTACTATTATCGCAGTACATGTTAACAACAGGAAGGACATAGAGTCAATATTCAGTTTCGAACCAAAAAAAGCTATTGCGAAAACATAAGCCTTAACTACATACAAACTAAACCAAAAAAACCTTAACTAGAATCAAACCAAACCAAGCAAGCAGATATTACCAATGTTCGTATGTATGTGTTTGTATCTATGTGCATGCATGAACGTGTATGTTTGTATATGTATGTATATTTATGTATGCATGTATCATGATGTATGTATACATGCATGTCTTTATGAATGTAATTATATAACTGTAGAGTGTAGACCCTATGTACAGGGTGGTCCAATAAAATATGTCTCACCGGATAAAATGCAATTTCTCCGCAACCAATAGAGATTTTTCTACTAAAATTTCAACATTTACAGAGGAATGATTTGTCAACAATCTACGAAAATTTAACCTAACAATTTGCATAGCTTCAAAAGTTACAGCTGTTTAAATATTCAATTCCATTTTTTTCGAATTTCCGCAGATGAGCGGTCCAATAATAGTTATTTCTTTAAGATATTTTTCACAAAGAAATTGTTTTGTAACGCCCAAATAATCATGCCGTCATATGACCTCATTACAAGTTGTAAAGAAAGTGTTTATGAAGCAAGCTGTTAATAATTGCAGATATTTTAAAATATATTAAGTGCGTTTGGTCTGCCGGCAAAAAGCGCGATTTTCACGAAAAGTCGCCTGGTGATCGAGAGATCCAAGTTTGCGAAGCACATCATGGTTTCTGCTGGCGTGTGTTACGGCGAAAGGGAAGACTGCACTTCATCCCAGACAAGGCTAAAGTAAACGCTCAACATTGAAGACTGCAATTATTATTCTGGTTTCATTTTCCAGCAGCACGGTGCGCCTGCTCACATGGCACGGTTGGCTCAAGGCTTTATTGCCACCAACTGCTGTGAATTCATTGGCAATGATGAATGGCCACCATGCTCTTCAGACCTTAACCCTCTTGATTATCACGACTGGGTAGCTATGCTTGAACGCTACAAGACATTTAAATGATTTCATCCCATGCCGAAGAACATTGACGAGCTGAAAAAGTCTTGCAGCGAATATGAGACCAGCTGCCGCAGGACTTAATCAACAAGGTCATACTGAGCTTCACAAAGACTTCGAGCTTGCGTGAAAGCTAGGGGTGGACATTTCGAACATGCCTTGAGAAAAACTGCTCAACAGATTTCTGATTTCGCAATGTAAGATGATTTTATTTGACATTGAAAATTGCAAGTGACTGTCCATTTTTCTTCGGAAATTTGAAAAAATAGAATTAAAAATTTAAACAGCTGTAACTTTTGAAGCTATGCAAATTATTTAGTTAAATTTTTCGTGGATTGTTGAAAAAATCATTCCTCTGTAAATGCTGAAATTTTGGTAGAAAAATATCAATTGGTTACAGAGAAATTGCATTTTACCCGGTGGAACATTTTTTATTGGGCCACCCTGTATGCATGTATGCGTGTATGCATTTATGTATGTATTTAAGCGCTTTCGAGAGGTTCCTAAAATAAGCCTATAACAGTCCATTAATATATATACATACATACGTCTATAATGAATGCATGCATGCATTCTTACCATACATGCATAAATACATACATGTATGCATGTATGGATGTATGCATATGGACTGTAATAAGGCGCATTTTAGGAACCTCTCAAAAGCGCTGAAATACATACATAGAATAGATGCATACATATATACAATACATACATACTTACATACAACCATTACATGCATTACGTACATACGCATGCGTATACTGCGAACTAAATGTATATGGATATGTGGAGTAATGTATCACATAAAAGATTCCTACCATTTGATCGCAAGGTCGGTTATAATAGGGATAGCCATTATAGTCATAGCCGTAGTTGTTGTAATCGCAATTATCTGTAGGTATGCAGGCTCCAAGAATTCCAACGCTCAAAAGCGAAATGGTAGTCACTGCCGAAATTATGCACATCACCATGAAAGTCACAATCTAAAATGTAACGTTTATGCAGATTTCATTTATGTTAATTGAGTACAACTGACTGAGGACAGACTGACAGTCATGAAATGCTGAAATGACTCATTGAAAGACATTCTTCAATACCTGCATGATGACTATGTCACAATCATTACAATTTGTTATAAATAACACATGAATTTTATTAAAAGGAATAATGAGCCATTTTAATATGTTTTGTAGATGTCGAGTGATGTATACGTACCAGACACCTGGTCTTCTTGATTCCAGCTCTTACTCCGAAACCTCCGGTTATTATAAACTTCAAAATGAAAGCAAAGAAGTATGATTAACAGATATGCCAAGGAAACTCAAATCTATAGGTCTATCTAATTCTAGGCCTACCGGTGAATAAGCTGGTCTCATTGACGTGGCTTTTGTGGGCGCTGAGATATTTCCGAAGATTTACATTACATTACTTTAACTAGGCATTAAATAGGCATAATTTGTCACGGAAGAAGAAGAGTAGTCCCTTAATCTAAGTCCGAGAGGCATTCATGGGTGCAAAGTGTTTAGCGACTTCATTTTGCTTAGCATTTGAAGGCGGCTGCCCAAACCTTTTGCCAACCACCTTTTCTTCTTAAGGACAGAGTAAGACAGTGCACATCTCATAGGTCATTTTTATAGCTCATAGTCATTTATAGCTCAATTAGCTATGGAACTGAAGTAATATAAAAACAATTACGAGACCCATAATATAGAACCCACAGTGAATTATAGTCTTAATACTTTACTTACTGTCTTAATATTGCAGTAATTAGCGAAGAAGACCAGCCGTTGAATAAGTCAGCCACGTGAAGCAAATTTGACGTTGAAAGCAGAAGAACCTAAATAGCCTACTCCTGCGTTAATAACATGGGCAAAAAGCCCGGTTAAATAGCCTATTACTGCGAAATTTCAATGTAATAACTGTAATCGTGGAAAATAGTTGCAAAGGGTCTCAGCAGTCACCGTTTCGTTCACACCTGTCACTTACCTTTTAATCAGCCTCCCACAATCACATAAGCAACAATATAGAAGAAAAGGATTAGAAAATGGGAATAACGTTCGGAAGGAAACGTGCTACAGAAGCTCGAAGCCAAAGCCGAGATTTCTTGTAGAGCATAATCCTGTCAGCTTATCTATTTATGCATTGAAGTTGCCAATTATTGCAAGTTTTGAAAGACAAATCAAAAATTTAAGCAGTCTCAAGAATTCATGGACAATTTCAACAAGTGGAAATGAGTAAAGGGTACAAGCTTAATGCATGTCAAGGGTACCACGTCCAAGTTATCTATACTCGCTTCTGAGTAGATAATCTTGAAGGGCGCTATATAAATCTCTTAAATGAATGAATGAATTAAATGAATTTGACTGGAACTACAGAGAAGACGTCTTTGCTGCACGCTATAGTAGGACTACGAAGTTTAGGACCGCATTTGAGCAAGTGGAGTTAACGAATTGATCATAATAGGAGGACAAAAGCCTTTCCAAATTATACTGAATAAATACACGAACAAAGAAAAAGAAAAAGATGACGATAATTCCTCGATGAAGCACTAAACTGGTCAACTTATTCTAGCAGTTTTAAGTGTATGAATTCATAGCGAATTTTATTAGTAGAATTTAAGACCAAAAGCATCTGAACATCTGGTTTTAGAATCAAAACCTGCCAGGATTCCACACCAAATGCCATGACCGACGTAGGACAGTCCACTGTTGTCGTAACCAGCAATCGCCACTCCGATGCAAACGATGTTGAAGATGATGCAGAGAATTCCGATTATGATCTGAGTGACACCGAGTCCCATCGATTGCTTGTGTTGGTACCGGTCGTAAGTACTGGATCTGATCGGAACTGGCATGTAGACAATTCCAGGTCCAGGCGGAACTGCACCCATGCCAGCATTTATCATCTGTTGTTGCTGCATTTCTCTCTTTGACTTGCACTATTAGCACACATTATATTAAAAATAAATGTAACGAAACAGTTGCCTTACATGAACCACAAAACATTCACCAAATACTATGACATAGGCTACAATGCAACACAAGATGAATGGTTGGCGTCTTGTGTTGTCATAAATGAGGTTCTTGTAAGGCGGTATATAAATGGACAAATACATACATACATACATACATAAGTACATACATACATACATACATACATACATACATACATACATACATACATACATACATACATACATACATTACACATGCATGCATGCATGCATGCATGCATGCATGCATACATACATACATACATACATACATACATACATACATACATACATACATACATACATACATACATACATACATACATACATACATACATACATACATACATACATACATACATACATACATACATGCATGCATGCATGCATGCATGCATGCATGCATGCATGCATGCATACATACATACATACATACATACATACATACATACATACATACATACATACATACATACATACATACATACATACATACATACATACATACATACATACATACATGATGGGGCAGCTAAGTGTCAGCATCCACTCTTTTAATCAGTTGCTTCATGTGTGTACTGCAGTTGTAAGGTAGTAAGTACTCAAAGACGGTATTTGTAGTGTCTTGAGCATACAGACATACATGCATACATGCAACATTGGAAACTATACGCATGTATGTATATATATACATGTATGCACATGCATGCATAGCATTGCATATATACGTGAATGCATGTGTCTGTAAAATTATGCAAGTGTACATATTTCGTAGTTTGTAAGCATAAATTGTTTATGTATGTGTGTTACAGTACGTGTGCATACGTAGGCCCTATATCTGAGCTCTACATTGTGCCTCTTAGATAGGCCTACTTCTCAAAAGTGCTGGTAACTATGTGTCACCACTAGGCAGTTTAGCCCCATTACTCAAAGACGGTATCACAAATATCAAACTCAGGAATCGATTGACTTGAAATTGGACTCGTATTATTATGAATGCTGTGTAAATAATATCCATACGGAGAGCATGTCTTTGGCAAAGGTGACACCGTAACCGACACCAATCCAACACATTTCTTTTTTACTTTGTTGCATGACCCTGCTCTGATGTGCAGGGTCATTACCCTGTACATCAGAGCATTGGTGGTATGGCGCAGATGTTTTTAATTATTGTAATTATCAGCATTTTGACTGACAAGCATTTTTCATTATCAAAAGCTTGAATTCTAAGCACGATAGGACTACAGGCCTAAGCCCAGAGCTTTTTAATTCTGGTCCGAGTTAACATAGTCTACACAACAATGGCGGCATTGATTACATCGACTTTATACTGATACTAAAGATCACCCTCTGGTTAGATTCGCTGTAGTGGCGTTATATGAATTCATAATGGCTATTACATTTAGAAATTTGTAATCCACTCTAAAGGTTCTCGGAGAGTTTGTTTCCTCTATAGCTTGCAATCAGATATTGCTCCCATCGTAACCGCTGTATTGGTGCATATTGTCACATTTATTGACGTGTCTCTGAAACAGCCCTGTTCGAGTCTTTCCTGAACTATCCTTATTTCGCATTACTCCATCTCGGTTTCACACTAGATCGCAGCACAAATCCTGATATACTGTCTTTGCTTTTGTTTGCGTAATATGTTTTAACAGATAAACCAAATAGATTTGACAAATTCTCCTTTTCAGTCCAGATAAATTATTCCTACCTTAAATAAAATTATAAATATTTAAACAAATAAAACCTCAGAACACTCTTTCCATTATTAAGTATTTCAATGGCGATTTCTTTCACAATTTATTACAAACAATCTTCACTAGTAGCCTAATTCACTAGTAGTTCTAATAATCAGGCATAAATATTTGAATTTAAATAGCATTCACAATTGTGAACTTCAATATAAACTTGCGTAGCTGAATCTCATAAGTTACCTTTGCAAGAATCTGAAGTCAAAGCCTTTGAACAGCAGAACCGATAGAAGCCTTAGATTTACCTGCAATGCATTACGATAGTTTGCATACCTGTTAGGACCCTAGGAATGTTATATGCGACAATATTTACTCAGCGAACTTCCTTGAAATGTGGTAATGAAGTGCATTTAAAGTGGCGTGTTTATGCTAAGTGCGATGTGTAGGCCTACACTAGGGCATAGCGACCAGAACGGATTATATATGGCATATATTAATTTGCTGCTCCTATGCATAGGATAGTGGGTGGTATAAAAATTACATGTTTAATGTGCTGCTTAACTTTGCGGCCATGGCTCTGAAGTTATTCCAATATACCGTACTATGCGACTGTTGAGCCACCGAAATAATACCGTTGAAATTTGATTATTTTATTAACTGAAGTAGTAATTGTAGGAATATTGTAAGCTATAGATAGCCGGATTTTATAGCACATGTGAATTTCTTTGGCAATTCTGACATTTATGAGATACAAGTGAGTGATACAATATTCTAATATAATACATGGAATAATCCATTAAGGTCGAAAAAGTTGTAATCCTTAAATACGCTTACTTCACAAAAAGTTCACAAGCTCACAATACGTTTCACTTACTTCATGATTTCCAATCACTTTTTGTGGTATAGACTCTATTTGGTCATGTTTTTGCGGGAGTCGAGCTTTGCTCGAATGTAGCCTTCTCTACGTTCTTAGACACAAACTGACCTTGCTGTAAGCTTTGTTGTAATCCTTAAATGTATGCCTCCCCGGCCTGGTGGGGCTACACTAGTGCAGGGGAGCGGGACCGCATCGAGCAGCTGATGAGGACCCTGAGACGCGGACTATATCTACCATCTCAATCACCCAGCGCGACGGAGATGGCGGAGGAAGCTGACGAACGCTTGTTTAGATCTGTGCATAACAACGAACACCACGTACTCCATCGACTCTTCCCCCGCCTCGCTCCTCTTGTGGACATGTGCTCCGCCCTCGGGCCCATGGCTTCTCTCTTCCGGACAAAGATAATCGTAACTTCATTCCTAGAGTGCTATATAAAGACATAGGCCTATTCTGAATAAATCACTTAAAAATTAAATTAAACGATATCTAGAAAGGACAAGGTGACATACAAATGAACACATATATATAAATATGACTAACTAATGTAACAAGCTGCGTTCTGTCAGCCTGGTGTTCGGAATAAACGAAAATTGATTGATTGATTGATTTGTGTAACAACTTTAACATGTCTCTCTACTGCTTGCATGTGGCAAGGGTATTTGTCAAGATCTGACATACTGCCAGTTTTAATGGCTTCCTCGAGGTCATTTTTCGTACACTTGCAAGTCATAGGAGGTTCAAGTTTGAGAAAATCCAACCAGTTTACTAACTAGCTCATAGTAGCCAGTGGCTTCAAAATTGAGTTTTGGGATTGTGAATTTTCTAATATCACCAGAACTGCTAGGGTGACAACGATAAGTTTCACTTGCTACTTTAATTATTCTGGCTGCCAGTTCTCGTATGTGTTTTCTCTCATCAATCATCATATTCAGTAACACATTTTCTGTGTGACCATATAATAGCCATTCTGTTGAATACATATATCACTGACTTCTCTCTCAACGGATGGTAAGAAACGTGATATATCAATAGCTCTTTATAAATGAGTAGCACCATCATAACACTGGGACTTCAGCTTTATTTCAAACCAAATAGGAGCACCATATACTTTGATAATGTATTCTGCATGATGTAACTGAACTTTGGTATGGTTGGGATGGCGATACGTAAAGGCTTAATAACCTTATTAGCAGTTGTAAGCCAACGACTATGGGTCATCTTTCCAGGTTCTCTGCTACTTAAACTTTCTGAAATCGATCCACTTTCAACAGCCAACACATTTTCTGAACTTTAGTCGTCATCAGTCGCAATTCCGTAGTCCACAACTATAGTAACTGCTGTTGCAATTGCAGTACCAACGGTATTGGAGACACCATAATTATCTGTCACATTCCCTCGACAAAGTAGGGAATGACTTCGTATTACGAGAGCATGTTTCTCCTTCAGACTGCAAATAAAAGTCTCCTGATGATTCGGATGCTGTGGAATCGGAGTCAACTGTTTCGCAGCTAGAATCATTGTCTGGTGGATCATATATAGGGAGTAGAATGTAATCTGGGTGTTTGGGGCAAAGCTATCAGATCATATTTGGCCTATAAAACCTTAGCCTGACCCCTTTGGGAAGGTCTTAAGACCCAAACGGTGACCTCCCAGACAATTTCCTAATGACACAAGTCTAAATTACGTTCTATAACCCAAACGGTGACCTTCCAGGCAATTTTTTCCTAAAGGCACATTAAGGCTTGGGGCTCCCACGAGGTTGAGCTCAAACATATTGTCAATCATAATTTTGAAAAATAAATCAATTAAAGAAATGATTATGTTATGGTATTGTGATAAAATATCATAAAATATTCAGACGATGGAGCAGCAAGAACAGATGATGGAGGAAGAGCTGGCATTCTTGGATCAGGTGTTTGAGCCTCAAGGAGAAGGGCTGACGGAGGAAGAAGCGCAGGCATTCCTCGATGAGATAGGTAAGATGGAAGAGCAGCAGCTGGAAAAAATGCTGTCAGCTTTATTACTTGACTGTGACTTTGATGATGATGATGAAAAAGCACCAAAACGAAAGATGCGGGAAGACTACGATGAGGAGGAAATAACAGAAGAAAAAAGAAAAAATGGTTTGAATTATTGGATTTTCATAGAGGTGGAGCTGAAGGAGTTAGTGGCTTTGTAACGACTTTGGAATCGATCCAGCATACACAGTTCAGTGTCATGGCGATTCTGAAGCGGCAAGTTGCTTTAAAAACTACGCTCGCGCTTTTTCGCGACTTTTTTTGATCAGCTCTTTTTTAGGTATCAATCATAATTTTGAAGAAAAAATCAATCAATTAAAGAAATGAATAGGTTTACATATAGGCCTACAAAGTTTACAATGTATGGACAAAACGAATGTAAGTGGCTTGTACTCGGTAAAACAACTCTTTGTTGCCGTAGATGTATGGGAAAGTATTGCTTTGCTCATTTAGCGCGACTTCGCAATTGTGGTGGAACTAGACCATGTTCTGAGTGTGGGAAGGGTGTTAAGACATTTATATCGCTGTGTGAGCGGTGTGGTTATTATAATGTCAAGTTAAGACAGCGCCGCGGTAGACTCCAACGTGACTTTAGACAAGAGTGGGAACGGCTGTCATCCGGGATTTCTGTTGAATAATAGAGTTTAAATTTAAAAAATATTATTAAAAAATAAACCAATTGAAGAGAGGACTAGGTTAAGATATTATTACAAATAAACTTCTATTTATGGCCTCGTCGAGTATGGATGACCCCTGTTGTTCAAGAAGGAGAAAGGTAGGCCACTGCCTATTTTACTACAGAAAGAGTCCGCCAACAAGTTTTTGAGAGATTATAGCACAGTGGTCCTCATGACCATGGAAAGATCTGGGAGAAAACTGAAATTCTTTAAGAGCATCACTGTGTTAACCAATAACTGCCTGCTAAGCACTTTCATAAATTCAACTCACGGAAATGGGCATACATTTGAATTACCTACCGTACCTTCACACGCTGCTGCACAAAAAATCCTTCATCATTCGCTCGCTGTACAAATATAAAAATTATAATAATCCTAGTTTAAATGTTTTTCAGATTTGTTCCTAAGTAAAGTTTAAATAATTAATCTGCTACAAAAAATCAGCTTTGCCCTTCAAATGAGTCAAAATTTCTAGCAATTCAGACTTGCTTCTAAACTCAGTTCTTCGCACAGATTCTGTAGGTTATTCACATTAACTTTTGAACCCAGTCCGTCGCGGAGATTCTGCAACGTGGCTATTGAATACAGAAAATGAGCGATCTCTCTTGGTTTCACTTTCCTAACCCAGATTTATAATGCCTTTTAATATTTGAAATGACGCAACTAGTAGGCTACTTACCACAACCGGATATGTCCGCCAAATCTGAAATATTGTAAACGAGTGATTTGATGCCTTTTAGGACAAGACCTGAACATGTAGGAGCAAGTGATAGACCTATAACTCACTTCTCACGTAAATATTTGCAAAACCAAAATTAATGCGCATAAATTCCAAATGGTACAGGACTCATTCGTCAGAACCAAGACGAATGCTTCTAAATATCAACGAAGAATTTAGAGCTCTCTGTCAATTCTTAGTCTCTCTCCGTATAGAACAGAGGGTTCACTTTGAAATCTGCCTCAGTCTACAGGGTACTGCACCAAAATCAGACCATGTGCCTATTTCTTCTTTCGCTGCCTGATCACCCCTTAGAACAGTGCTTCCAAACTTTTCAGTGTCACGGACCGGCAAGAATTTTCCCACTGCAGGAGGACCGGTGCCAAATTTATTAATTAGCCTATTTCACTTTTTCGCTTTCGATCACCTAAGTTCCTCAAAATGTATTAAAATTGATTTAAATACATATTAGCCAAATATATGACTCTTCTTATTTCTCTTCCATGAGTTTCCCGACGATGAGGCCCTTATGAAGCCTCTCCAGTGTTCTCTATTTCGTACTATGCTGCCGATCTATGTCTGAACCCCTCTTCTGTAGGTCTTCTTGGATGTTGTCCATCCAGGTCTTCCGTTGCCCCTGCTCCTCTCTCCCTCAACGTGACCGTGTAGCGCGGCATTGGGCAGTCTCTCTCCCGCCATCCGTCTCACGTGTCCGTACCATCTAATATGACTCTATTGCCCTTTAAATGCTAGCCTAACAAGTCTGTTTTGTAACGACTTTTAAAAATATAATAGTCATTTCCTGATTCTGAGACTATTTGACTAGTTTCTGGACTCACTTTGCGGACCGGCAACTGAGGGCTCGCGGACCGGCACCGGTCCGAGGACCACCACTTTGGGAACCACTGCCTTAGAGTATATTCTTCGCGATCTGCTGATAGCCTGACCCTTCTATTGCTCAGAATCAGGGCCTCTCCGACGTCCGGCCCTTCGGACCCATCTAACGCCTCGATGACTTTAAATCTCAAAAACATAAGACACACAAAAGAGTAATCCTACTTAAGACAGGAAGCAACTCTGGAAAATGATACCGGAAATACAACAGTTCTCTTGTCCTCCATCTTCGCACAGATGTCTAGATAAAATGGCCGATGTAAACAATAAACTTTCGTTGGTGTCTGAGTGTTTCGAGTCAGTAAACGGCAAAGTAATAGTTAGCCTACACCAATGCTATTTTAAAAATAGGAGGCCGCTCTATTTGGCACAATTAGAAATGAGTACATTCATGACAGCCCCTTAGCCTTGTATACTATGATACCCCTTATTCGGATGACTGTTGTTACAATAATATAAGGTCGACAATGAGTTTCATGTGTATTCTTCATTCCACATAACGACTGTCAAAATCTCGAATTTTCTCAACATCTAAAGCGTCCTATAAAATATAGTTGTAGCCCAAGCAGTGATCTACATAATGGAGGAATCAATTACGTCATGTTAAACTGTCATCTAAATGAAGTGAAATTAAAGCATTCACTGTTAATTGGATGCGTTTCAAAAGCAATTCAGGTTAAGCAAGTAGGTATACGTATATATTTGGAAAAACATTTTTATCGCGCCATTTTTGAACCTAACAAAGGTGCTCAACGCAATTCATTTTCGACACAAGTATAGGCAATTGCTTGTCCACGTGTACCTGCCATTAATTGTGACAAAATTCATAATTAAATGCCATCATTTAGAAAGTACATTTATGCATACAAATACAATTGCATGATTTCATAAAATTATGTAGCAATCAATCAGTTTAAAATTTAAATGTTTATAATTTGTAGTAAAATGTTCTGTTGAAGCGATCCATGATTCCGTTATCGAACTGGTCTTCAGAATTTCCTCTCATCAGTCGGCTGAGTTTGAGTTGAGTTGACCTGCAGAGTCGACGCATATTGAGGGGGCGCTTGTCCATTCAATGGGTCATTGCCAGTGTAAATCGGTGGTGGCATGGCCCATCCTGCAGGTTGTGCGTAGTTGGGAACGTATGGTGGTGCATTCATTCCTACAAGACATATCAACACTGATATTGGCAATAATTATATATATATGTATATATATATATATATATATATTTCAAAACAGGTATCAAATTCAGAAATAGAAATAGAGAAAAAGAAAGACACGCAAAATGAAAAAATTTCTTACACAATATTGTGGCGAAAACGACCGCCGTCGTCGGGCGGACTCCGGTATCTTCAGTCACCAGGATAGCTCTTCGGAGTCTTCCCTGTTCTTCGTTCGTTCGCTGGACTCGGCCTTTCCCGTCGGGCAAAGGACTTAACGGTGCCACCGACGATGCCTAACACTAGGTTAACTTGGAAGACGGCAACGACACGGATCAACACAGCAGATTGTTTTATTAATGTCGAACAGCTTAAACACTACAACTCTGGCTTAACTCTCATTAACTGAACTTTAACTAACTTCGGAACCAACTAACTCACTCGCTCACACACTCACACACTAACACGCGACAGGCGTCTCTATATATAGGCACAGAGGACGACAAATTGTCCGTTACTAAGGCAAGAGGCTGGTTGCTAAGGCAAGGCAAAAGGCCCGTTACTAAGGCAAGAGGCTGGTTGCTAAGGCAAGGCAAAAGGCCCGTTACTAAGGCAAGAGGCTGGTTGCTAAGGCAAGGCAAAAGGCCCGTTACTAAGGCTAGTTGCTAAGGCAAATGTCCATGCGCCTTTCAAATAATGCTACAATACTCCTCCCACCAAGAAAGGCAAGGCTGGTTGCTAAGAGGGAATGTCCCCTATTCCGTAACTGATTAACAATTTGAAAGGGACATCTTACGCTAGATTCAATGTTCATATAAGCGAATAAAGTCATGATCATAATACTGCAATCAACTAAAATAAAGTCTTGCAAGCCATTCCCGCTGGCATTTCAACTAAAAGTCCGTCAAATTAATTGGCCAAATTCGACCCGCATAGACTAATCAATAATTCCATCAAAGCAATCGCCCTACAGACAAATTAACGGTAAGACCTAGTCTTACAACAGAAATGCAATCATCCTTCAACATCATCAAACATTGCACGTCATCGTTCGCCTATCAGCCTGTATTGTCCTTGCGTTGCCATGGCTAGTCACGTGGCTGCCTTACACAAGTAAAAAGTGTTGCCTGGCACGTGTGGGGAAAAGTGTGCACAGGCAAATGTCCGTTGACAATTGTACACACACACACGCAAATACACACACACACGCAAATTCTTGTCGACAATTGTACACACACAAGCAAATTCTTGTCGACAATTGTACACACACACAGCAAACGTCCGTCGACACACGCAAATTCTTGTCGACAATTGTACACACACACAGCAAATTCTTGTCGACAAATGTACGCACACACACACGCAAATTTCTGTCGACAAACACACACGCAAACCTGTCGACAATTGTACACACACACACGTCAACACCTCTGTCGACAATTGTACACACACAAGCAAATTCTTGTCGACAATTGTACACACACAAGCAAATTCTTGTCGACAATTGTACACACACAAGCAAATTCTTGTCGACAATTGTCGACAATTGTACACACAGCACGCAAACCTCTGTCGACAATTGTACACACACAAGCAAACGTCCGTCGACAAATTTGCACGGGCAAATGTCCGTTGCCAAGACAAATGTCCGTCGCTAAGGCAAATGTCCGTCGACCAATGTGTACAGCCTTTTTGCTTGCAGAGGAGGGAAGGGGGGAAGGGAGCGCAAGTGAACGACGAGGAGGGAGGGAGAGGAACACAGGCGAGCGTCGCACAGCCGAGAGGAGGGGGACAGAGGGGGAGAGGGAAGCGCAGGCGAGCGTCGAGACGTCGAGGGGAGGGGAGGGGGAAACGCATCCCAAGTCATGGCCACGACAAGACCTCCCCGAACGACGGCGCCCAGCTATTGATAGCGCGCGGGCCGGCGAGTCTCCCTCCTCGGACGCCCGCTGACCTCAGAGGCGTCGTCGGCAGGGGGCTCAGGCGCCTCCACGTCTTCCATCGGCTCTTCCCTGAAGCAAGCCCGAAGTTTGTCCACATGAACTGTGAGTGGACGAGAATGAGGGGACTTCCGGATGCGGTAGTTCACAGGGCCGCTGCGTGCCTCCACGACGAAAGGTCCTGTGTACATCTTCTGCCATTTCGGAGAGCGACCTTGGTAACGACGAGGGGTATAGTACCAAACTTGCGCCCCAGGGGCAAATTCAGCCGGACGCACCCGCAAGTCATAAGCACGCTTCTGGCGCTCCGCAGCCACTCCCAGATGCTCTCGTACCAGGCGGTACGCGGACTCCATGCGCTCAGCAAAGTCTTGCACATAACTCGCGTACGTGCCTGCGCCCGGATCAGCGCTCGGGGGACTGCCGTAGACCAGGTCCAACGGGGCGCGGGTCTCCCGACCGAACATCAGGTAGTTCGGGCTGAACCCCGTGGTTTCGTGTAGTGACGCCCGGTAAGCGGCGAGGACATGGGGCAGAGATTCGTCCCAGTCCCGTTGATTGCTACTGACCACTTTCCCCAGCATGGCATTAAGCGTCCTATGAAAGCGCTCTATGAGCCCATTCCCGCTCGGGTGATAAGGTGATGTCCTAACCTTATCTATTCCCAGCAATCGGCAAAGTTCCCTGAACAAGTTACCCTCGAAATTAGTCCCCTGGTCGGTGAGGATTTGTAGCGGTGCGCCGTACCTTACGATAACGTTTTCAACCAAGGCCCTAGCAACCGAGGTGGCTTCTTGATTGTGCATGGGGGCTGCTTCCACGAACTTCGTGAAGTTGTCCATCATCGTAAGGATATAGACGTTCCCTCTTCGACTACGCGGGTGGGGGCCTGTGACATCTATACTCAAACGTTCCCAGGGCGCCCCACAGGGCAAGGGCTGCAACGGTCCCTGGCGGGGGGGTAAACCACGATGGTATTGGTTGCACTGAGGGCAGCACTGGCAAAAGCGCCTCACATCCCGGGACCACCCGACCCAAAAGGCCCTACGCCTTACCTGCGCCCGGGTTCTCCGGACACCCAGGTGACCCCCGGTCATCCCTGTGTGGGCGAGCCTCATGTACTGATCCCGCATAGCCCTGGGCACCACCAACTGTTCGACCCCGTCCGGTGTCTTCCTATAGATCACCTCCTCATACAGATACAGGCGATCCCTTTGGTGCCAGTACACCTTCACGGCTTCATTCTCTCGCAAGATATCCACTAAGGCCGGGGCCTGGGTACCTACTTCCAGCCACGGGCGTACCACCCGAAGATCAGGATCTTCTTTCTGCGCCTTTACTAACGCCTCTTGCGGGGCAGGTTCAATATCCAATGGCTGTGTAGGCACAGCCTCGGTAACTGCAGCGACCGCACTTACATCGTCAACATCACATTGCCGGCAAGGCCTACGGGAAAGGGCATCCGCATTACCATGTTTCTGACCTGGACGATGCAGCACCTGGAATTCGAACTCTGCCAATCGTTCTAACCAGCGGCTCTGCTGGCCAATGGGCTCTGGAGTTCGCTGGAGCCACTGTAACGCGGCATGGTCTGTCCTCAACGTGAACGGGCGCCCCAGCAAGTACTGACGGTACAGCTTTGTAAAATACACTATGGCGAGCAACTCCTTGCGAGTAACGCAATAGTTACGCTCCGCCGTGGATAGCAGGCGGCTTCCATATGCAATTACTCGCTCCTCACCATCAATCTTCTGGGACAATACGGCCCCTATGCCAACGTCACAGGCATCGCAGTCCAGGACGTAGCCGCCCTCATCCTTAGGCAAAGCTAGGACAGGTGTGGTCGTCAGAGCGCGCTTTAGAAGTTCAAACACTTCCTGACAGGCATCATCCCATACAAACGCTCTACCCTTTTTCGTGAGTTCGAACAGAGGAGCAGCTAATACCGAAAAACTACGAATGAACCTCCGGTAATACGAGCATAGCCCGAGGAAGGAGCGCACCTCCCGCAGTCGTCGCGGGACTGGCCACTCCACAACCTCGCGGATCTTGGACTGATCCACGGCTACCCCGTCTTGAGTCACTACATGGCCCAAGAAACAAACGGCCCTACGCATCAAGCGGCACTTACTTGGTTTCAACTTTAAATTGGCCGTTCTCAACCGCTCGAACACCTTACCCAGCCTCTGCAAATGTTGTTCGGGCGTATTCCCGAAAATGATTACGTCGTCAAGGTAGACTAGGCAAACATCGAAATTAAGCCCCGACAAGACAATGTCCATCAACCGTTGGAAAGTTGCTGGCGCATTGCAGAGACCGAAGGGCATCACCTTCCATCGATAGATGCCTCGACGCGTAACGAACGCGGTCTTATCCGCATCCCTAGGATCCATAGCCACCTGGTGGTATCCACTCCTTAAATCCAGCGTACTAAACCATCCTCCACCGGAGAGAGCATCTAAACATTCGTCAATTCTAGGCAACGGGTATGAATCCTTCCTCGTCCTCTCATTTAATTGCCTGTAATCTATGCAAAAACGGAGGGTCCCATCCTTCTTACGAGCCAAAACCACGTTAGCCGCCCACTCGCTAACAGCGGGTTCAATCGTCCCGGCGGCCAACATACTATCCAGCTGTTCGTCTATGGCAGCCCTATGGGGAAGCGGTTGGCGCCGTAGAGGCTGTCTAACAGGGCCTGCATCTCCCGTATCAATCCGATGAGTGGCCACGTTCGTTCGGCCAAGATCGCCTTCCCTTACCGAGAAAACATCACTGAATTCAGTTAAAAGTTCCCGCAATTGGTCTCGGGTCTCGGGTGTCACCTCCTCGGGGAGATCGGCCATCAGCATCTCGCAAGGAGCCGCCTCACCAACCGGCTCCTCACCCTTATCACGGGTCTCCCGACACTCAACTTCGACCGGGTGCAACCCTCCCAACAACTGGTCCTTAACCAACCTTACAGGATCCTCGGTCAAGTTTACTACCCGGACCTGGGTCGTTCTGGCGTCATCGCCTACTACGACCCGTGCGAGATGGACCCCCGGACTGATTTCTTTGGCATCTGTCATCCAGGCCGGCGCTACCGACGACAAATCCCCATACAGGGTCTTTACAGGGATGTCGAATTGACTCTTAGGCGCGACTACAACTTCCTCAGCCACAATTACCCGACGGCACCACCCGGCTCCATTACCTCTTACCAGGGAAATACGTTTCCGACCAATGAACAAGGCCCCGGTCCCAAAACCTAGGCGGCATCGGTGTTCCCTCAACCAATCCATACCCAGCATGGGGTCAGCTATCTGATCGGACACCAAAAATGCACTAGAGATCTCAAACCCACTCCGAATCTTAATGGGGACCCTTATCTCACCCAAAACCCGTATATCGGACCCGTTCGCAGCCATCAAGTACCGGTTACAGGGACGAATCTCTAACCCCTGGACAATAGAGGAAGGTATGAGGCTCACCTCCGATCCGGTGTCGACCAGGCAGAGTTGAGAGCGTCCATTGATCGTCCCCCTGACGTAGACAGCGTTGAAGGTTGCACGGTTGGGTACTCTTGGATGGGTCGTGTGATTGGCGGCCACCGGCTCCATCGGCGTCGAATCTTGGGTTTCTGTCTCGGTCGCATCCGGGCGTTGACGGGCCCGGCGTGACTGGCGGCAGTTGCGGGCGAAGTGGCCTGGTTGGCCACAGTTGAAGCAATTCATCTCCCGCCTCGGTCTTTCTTGGTCGTCGGCGTTGGCGTAACCCGGGCGAGTCTCTCGGCCCGGTCCTCGGTTACGGTCTCCAGAGCGAACGTCTCGGTCCGGCCCAGCATTAGCCGGAGGCGTACGACCTCGCAGCTCCCGGAACTGCCGGTCAAACTTGCCTTCGAGCTCTCGTTGCCATCGGCGTTGCTCTTCCTTCTGGTCGGTCAGGAACCGGTCCAACTGCGCCTGGATCTGGTCGCCGACATCGGTCTCCCGAGTGCCACGCACCCGGTTTGGCGGTCTTCCGCGGTCGTCAGGTTCCGACGGTCTCCTCCGGTCGTCCTGGCCCGTCGTGCTTCGGTAAGCCTCCAGACGAAGCGCCGTCCGGTAAGCTTCGTCCAGTGACTTGGGCTCTCTCTCGCGAATCTTGAGCGAGAGCTCCCGATCCCTCATCGCCTCCAGGAACGCGTCTTTGGCGATGATCTCCGTGGTTTCGTTGGAAGGCACTGGGTAGGCGAGAACCACCAACCGACGAATTTCATGAAGGAGGTCGGAAAGGCTTTCCCCGGCACGCTGGCGGCGGTAATAGAGTTGCGCCCGGAAGGTCTCGGCTTGGCCTTCCGTCCCGTAGCGTTGACGTAGCCGCTCCACCAACTGTTCGTAGGTCGCATCAGGCTGGGCCCCGAAGTCCCAGAGCAACTGAGTGGCTGCTTTCTCCAGTGAGCAGCGAAGGAAATCGATTTTGTCCGAAGCGGTCCACCGGTTGTGCCTCGCACACACCTCGAACTGAGACAGAAACGATTCCAGTGAACCTGTCCCATCGAAACGCCCAGGTTTCATCTGCATCGGCCGGTTTCTCAACAGGCCGCCGACGCCCTCAAGCAGCCCCGGAAGAATTCTTGACTCGTCCTTCACTTCCCGGCTAACAGGTTCCGTGGATTTTCTTCGCTCGCTCGGCTCCATCGGCTTCCATTCCTCGAAGCCAAAGTCGTCTGGCAGGCTGTTCCGGTCCGGCTTGATCTCCATCGGTCGCCTTCTCTCGGCGGGCGTAGAGGTTTTAGGCTGCAGGATGTCAAAGTCGACCAGCGGGTAGACGCGCGTGTCGTCCTCGTCTCCCATCGGAAATCAGTGTTCTTCAATCGTCTAGCACCCCACTTCTGCTGTACCACTGTGGCGAAAACGACCGCCGTCGTCGGGCGGACTCCGGTATCTTCAGTCACCAGGATAGCTCTTCGGAGTCTTCCCTGTTCTTCGTTCGTTCGCTGGACTCGGCCTTTCCCGTCGGGCAAAGGACTTAACGGTGCCACCGACGATGCCTAACACTAGGTTAACTTGGAAGACGGCAACGACACGGATCAACACAGCAGATTGTTTTATTAATGTCGAACAGCTTAAACACTACAACTCTGGCTTAACTCTCATTAACTGAACTTTAACTAACTTCGGAACCAACTAACTCACTCGCTCACACACTCACACACTAACACGCGACAGGCGTCTCTATATATAGGCACAGAGGACGACAAATTGTCCGTTACTAAGGCAAGAGGCTGGTTGCTAAGGCAAGGCAAAAAGGCCCGTTACTAAGGCAAGAGGCTGGTTGCTAAGGCAAGGCAAAAAGGCCCGTTACTAAGGCAAGAGGCTGGTTGCTAAGGCAAGGCAAAAGGCCCGTTACTAAGGCAAGAGGCTGGTTGCGTTACTAAGGCAAGAGGCTGGTTGCTAAGGCAAGGCAAAAGGCCCGTTACTAAGGCAAGAGGCTGGTTGCTAAGGCAAGGCAAAAGGCCCGTTACTAAGGCAAGAGGCTGGTTGCTAAGGCAAATGTCCATGCGCCTTTCAAATAATTTCAAATAATGCTACAATACTCCTCCCACCAAGAAAAGAGGGAATGTCCCCTGAGTTGTAAAATATTCATAATTAGGTCTCCATGCTTACCGGACGAGTTAAGATACAAAAAATAGTTAGTTTATAGTGGCCAGGCTGTCAGTTTCAATATTATTTTTGAAAGAAAAAAATTATATATATACGCAAAGTGCAATAATTACAGTCACGGAGTTGTAAATCTTTTTCATACTATTACATTACCGGATAAATATCCGAAAATTGTCAACAGAAGCAAACATCCATATTGATTTCTTGTTGGTAAAATCAATGCAGACATGTTCTCTGCTATCGAAGATGTCAATTCAAAAACCGAGAGTTTTCAATTTATTCCACAGATGGCAGAAACCCATTCGTAACGGTGTTGTAACCAATATTTGAAGACAGAAGGTTTTAATTATTTTTTAATTATTTAGTTCGTTAATAAGTTAATAAAAACCATATAGAGCAATGGATATATGTAAGTTAATGATCTAAAAATTAAAAAACATAAGTTCAGCGTTTCAGCTGTTACCCCAACGTAACGTTGATTTGACTTACCATTAGAAAGGCAATTTCGGGTTAAAATTGGACTTCATAATTTTTTTCTCATACTTATCGTCTAAATAATATATAATAGAAATAATTTTTATAACTAATTCATGCCATACAATGTATTTAAAAATAATAAATTATAATTTTACTCTTTATGTGTGTTAAAGCCGTCCAAAATGAGAAGACGGAAATTTATCTAATTTGTCTCCTGTTGTGAAATATACCCATATAACCATATAGCAAGTTTATTTTGCGGATTTATGGACAAAAATTCTTATTATTCGACGACATATGGTGTATATATATCCTGCAGAATTATATATATGCATACATATAATTATAGGCTATGTGTATACAGTGGCGTCTAACCCCCCCAGTAGTCAATGGAGAACCAACCCCCCACTGGGCCCAAAAAATTTGGCATCTGAAACACACATTTCGGTGCAGTGCTTTTTTCGGCCGGAACGGTCCGGAACGGCGTTCCGGGACCTTTTTCAGCTATTAAAACTAATTTAGTAAATTAAAATTTTTACTAAAAATTATTTAAAATATTACTATGTAGACACTAATATATTTCAGTGCTTTCAGTGTATATATATTTTATATATATAATATATATATTATATATGATATATATATATGATATATATATATTATATATGATATATATATTATATAAATATTACATATAATTATATTATATATTATGTATCCTTCACAAAAGCAATGCATCCCTACTCTAGGCCCTACTCTTGCCTAAAGCTATTTAAAGACGGTAAAAGAAAAATTAATGTGAAAGTGTTAACGGCCAGTGATAATGCATGAATACCAACAAACATATATCCTTTTCCTGGACTTTTTCTTTGTGAAGAAAGTCAGCAAGAAATGATCCTTCTAACCCTGACACAACATGGGGCTGGGCCAAAAAGATATAAAATAGATCATTGGGATGAATTTTACGTCTGTTGTTACCATGTTATTTGGAACCCTTCACTCCTTATGACCTTATCTATAGGTCAAGTTTGAAGTCAATCGGACTAAAGCTGTTTAAGAATTTAAGAAATGACAGTTAAAACATTATTTTTTTCGTTTGGCCTCTGGCTGGCGAAATAACAAATTTAGAGATATATTTTCTAAATAAGTGTATTTAAGGACATCTTAGGTGTTTTTCTATACCAAGCTGAAGTTTGGAGTCAATCTGGCTATAGTTAGTTAGTTAGAATGACTTTAAGTGTTTAAAGTCTTTAATGCACCATCTAGCTACACAGTAAGGACACTGGCCATGATTTGTCCTGTAAGGCCTGGCCATGATTTGCGCACAATCTATAGATCTGTTATTAGCTATTTGCAATGTGGCTATACTGCTATAAGAATAGGACTTTTCATTTGATGATGATGATGCGGAGTTCTCTACCAGAAGGCAGATCCATTGTTTTTTATGCCGCCCGGGGATAATACGATTAAGGTGGTTTCCCGTTGCCTTCCTGCTTCCTCACAGACAATTAAGGGTGAGCAACTTGTCCAGGGTCGCTACACAGTTGCTTCAACTTGCTTGAGGTAGATTCAACCTGCGACCTTCCGGTTACAAGGCAGAGAACATACCGCTACACCACCTCGTCCCTGTTTATCATTGTGTATCATTTCATAAAAAATACTCACTCAGAAGTCAGAAGAAATAAAGTAGGCTAAATGAATCAACTCGCAACGCGTTCATATATTCGTGAGTCCAACGTAGGCTATAATTATTACTCCTATGCATATATTTTCATTTGAAATGTCCGCCACACACTGACTGGACAGGTCAGAGAGGGCTAGAGATGAGCCATTTCGATGGCTGAGCCAGATAACGGCTGAAGTGATGATACACATGATGCAGATTGCAGGTTTGCAGCGGAGAACGCTGCCAGTCTGGGCCGCCCTGTCATTAGCGCAGCAACCTCAGGGTCCTCAACCCTCCCCAAATGTTTGGCCGGTATATCGCGTATGCCGTTGGCCCGTTGGCTGTAGACTCGTAAGGGTACAGCTGCATTGATACACGGACGCCTGGTATACCGGGGTCCGTGCCTTGATATAACGGGGTCTCCAACCCCACCCCACCCCATGGCAGTGCAGGCTGTGCAGTAAGTGTTCTGTTGTACAAGCCGTTTGCTACTGTTATGGAAACAAGAGAATTTCGATCCCACGATAATGGTTTAATGTGGGTTAATATTATCACAATCATACAGGAGAAAAGATATATCATGAAAAAATGAAACCCCCCCACTTTCGGCCAAAATCGCTCAAACCCCCCCACTTTTGAAGTTCGATGGAGATCGGTCTCCAAACCCCCCCATTGGTAGACGCCACTGCTTCCTTCATCTGCTCTGGTACAAAAACTCATTAGGCCTATAGTTTTGTAAGCCTGACTGTAAGGTCAAACATATGCCGATTATTGGACAAGTTGTTCGAACAGCTGCTACTTCTTAGAGAAAATTAAATAAACTGTTTCAAACAGTGTAATACAAATACGAGTACCAGTGATATCAAAAGAAATAAAGCATGTGTTTCCTGACTGAATTTCCTGATCCCAACTATGCATGTAATTTGTAATTTGTTGTAATTGAAATTACGTAATTTGTAATTTGTAATTTCAAACAAATTTCTAAAGTAATTTGTAATTTGTAATTCAATTACATTTTCCAACGTAATTTGTAATTTGTAATTCAATTACATTTTACTGTGTAATTTGCCCATCCCTGTCTCTTCCTATCTTTCTCCCTCTGCCTGTGTCCCACTTCCTCTCCATCTCCAACACGTTCTGTTTCTCTGTATGTCTCTGTCTGTCTGCCTGTCTGTCTCACACTGCCTCTATCTCTGTCTCTGTCTGTCTGTCTGTCTATCTCTGTCTCTGCTCTTTTCTCTCTTTCTCTCTTTCTCTCTCTCTCTCTCTCTCTCTCTCTCTCTCTCTCTCTCTCTCTCTCTCACACACACACACACACACACACACACATACTATCTCTCTGCTCTGTCTCTCTCTCTCTCTCCCGTCTGTCTCAGTTCTCTCTACTGGACCTTCTCTCTGGAATAACATTACTGTTTGCATGTTCGCTTTCCTCTTCTCGTCTGCTTTAGGTTAGATTAAATTAACGACTTATGTGACCCTTGGGTGTGTGGGTTTATAACTGGGGGCCCTTGCCAAAAGTAGATACGCGAAACGGATGGGCGCCTTATGCACGCGACACCATCATAATTAAGTCAGTGTTCGACACAAACAGAAATGCAGTTATTCGCCTTCAGGTTTAGACGAATGCAACAACATCATTATGTATGTATTTATGTATGGATGCATCGATGTATGCAAATAAGTATGTATGTTTGTATGTATGTATGTATGTATGTATGCATGTATGTATGTATGTATGTATGTAATGTATGTATGTATGTATGTATGTATGTATGTATGTATGTGATGTATGTATGGATGGATGGATGGATGGATGGATGGATCATCGATGTATGTATGTATATCTGCATGTAAATAAGTATGTATGTATGTATGTATTTGTATGTATGTATGTATGTATGTATGTATGTATGTATGTATGTATGTATGTATGTATGTATGTATGTATGTATGTATGTATGTATGTATGATGTGATGTATGTATGTATGGTATGGTGTTGTGTATGTATGTATGTATATGTATGTATATAATGTATGTATGTATTTAATATGTATGTAATGTACTGTATGCATGTCTATCGGCAGTTTTGCCACTGTTGCGCCTAATGTGGGGTTGTAGTCTATAGCACGGTGGCCCGAGTTGGGGAACGGTCAGCTGCCATCGACCAGATGGCTACTGACCGCCCGATAGGGAGCGGTCCTAACTGCCCGAACACGATCAGTTCAAGCTGTTTATTGACACGTACAGCAAAGCAGACAAGATCTTCAAGTATCAATCAACTCCTACGCGCTTAAGATTTATAGATTATATGGAGAATTTTGGGGCGATGGCCATACATACATACATACATACCATACATACATGCATACATACATACATACATACATACACATACATACTTTAATACATACATACATACATACAGCA
>JACEVL010000257.1:0-35140 GCA_020284085.1 Aporrectodea caliginosa | reverse complement strand
TGCTGGACTGTCAGCCGAGAGGTCAAAGGTTCAAATCCCCCCACGGCGGAAATTGGTGTCGAGGTTTCTGTTCCACGTGCCCACTAGATACCTAGACACAAACTAACTCAGGTATAATGAGTACACTGACCGTACACTGTCGGTGGGTTGCTCAGACGCCGAAGGAGAGGACTGGCCACCGCCCTCATATACCGAGGCTAAGCAAAGTTGCTAGGCCAGAGATCCTGAGTGGTCGGAAGTGGGGTTGGTAGCCCGCTCGCCAATGCCGGCGGCAGGTTCGATTCCGGGTCGGTCGGTTCATCACAGATTAGTTTCTCGGATCTTTACTGCGCGTGGCTCGGTCGCAATATAAACGTGGAGTACGAGGTTGCACTTTCTGCCTCTCGACACTAATCATCTTCGATATGAAAAAGTGTCGTTAAACCAAAGTATACAACAACAAGTCGCTAGGCCTAACTCTCTTCGTATCCATGGCTACCCCAGGGGCCGAAAGCAGAAGTGACTGCTCTTCTTCTACTGAGTGAAATTTAGCTCAGCTCCTTTGACATGTCTACAGAGATTTTGTTCACGTGACATGTGAATTTTTGGGAACAATGATTAAAATGAAATGAAAACTGCCATCAAGCTTCATATACTCTGCCAACATTTCCATGGGCATTCCATGTGGGCTCTATATGATCCCATAATTATGGAATTACGGGTTCAGTTTGTGAACCATGTGGGCAGGCTAGTAGGGTAAGGCTTCTGCAAATAATAATTTCATCTATTCACTGACAATTGCGATCAAAATTTAATAATTAGTTTTCGCCACAGATGAAATCCATATAGGAACCACATTGTCGGCTCGCATCTACTGCACCATTTAGGCCTAGTTACAATGAACAACAGTTGCTAGCGAATTTATTGAGCGATATAATTACGCTTATAATCTTCATTTAAACTATGTATAGTGTGTCCACGGCAGTGTCGATCAACCGATGTTTGTTGCTCATAATGTCACAAGTTCTTGTTTGTAAACAAAATGTGTCGACGGTTGCAAACGATAATTTGTTTGTCCAATGGATTACCTGACTCTGTATGCAAATCATTCCAGCGTTATTAGTCTGAACGATTAACAGCTTAGCAAATACAGACTTCTGTTGATCGTATAAGGCAAACATCTTACGCAATTTAACGGTGTTGGGCGATCCTTGGGGAAAACAAAGGAAAGGAGACCTAGGCGCTAATGCACATTCCTGTTATTCGGAACCTTATTGGCTGCCTGGGGGTCACGAAACCCATGTGACCTTCACTACACACATTGAGCGGGGTTTATAACAATGATTCTAGCATGACACTGATCCGTTAGAATAATAGTTGCAGTCAGATTTTAAACGACCATTACGGAGCTTCTACTGTTACAGCGCGGAATTAACAACGCGGTTCAAATGAATGTCGAAGGTAGGCTGATTCTATTTTACAATCGTGAAATAAAACATTGCCAAGCCTTTTAGTAGGCTATATAGTAGCAAAATCATCAACAATTAACATTGAACATTAAACAATTATCATTAACATAAATCAACAACTATGCTAATGCAAATCGTGAAATAAATATTATTATTGAAAGACCTTTAAACTATTAACAAAACCATTTAGAACTAGGCCTATAACATTGTCAACAGTAACAATTGGCAATAAACTACTATTAGGGCCTAACGACTATTACCAGTCATCGAAAAGCATAGCCTGCCTACTAGCATTAGAATTTTAAGCTAGTCCTACGTTCCAACGGGTTGAAGTTGAAGCAGGTCGCAAACGCGAACAACACAATGGATAGAATTTTAGGAGTACCGTACTCTAGTCCTAGAGGAGTGGTCTGAAATATCGAAGGTTCTTCTTCATTTCCACAACCAGATTCATGCGTCTGCTGGAATATCGATTCTTCAAGCAATCCTCTGTATATGTGGCAATAGTAATGGTAATTGCAAATTTATATAGCGCCATTTCAAGAGAGCCTCATCAGAGGTGCTCTAATATGTTGTCTCCAAGTCAAACGAATCTCTGGGCCAAAAGTTATAGGAAACGTATTACCTATAATTTATATCTGAACTTTCTACACAAGAGTATTACAAGATGGCGACCGCAGTCACGGAATACTGGGACACGGTAGCCGATTGGTTAGAGCACTCACCTTGTAACTGGAAGTACGGGCCCTCTTACATGGTTACTGTGTGTGGACCTTGAGCAAGTCCTTCATTCCTAATTGCTCAGCGACATCGATTGCTGTTTGGTAGTTAGGCAGTGGCGCTTGATAATAGTAATAATAATAATAATAATAATAATAATAATAATAATAATAATAATAATAATAATAATAATAATAATAATAATAATAATAATATAAATAGTAGTAGTAGTAGTAATAATAATAATAATAAAAATAATAATCCCTGAGACGTTCACTGTATGCGGACCATGAGTAAGTCGTTCACTCACAATTCCTCATCAGAACCATCGATTGATGCTTGATTGTGGCGCTTAAGAAATACATAATGATAATAATAAAAATAATAATAATAATTAGTAGTAATAATAATAATAATAATAATAATAATAATAATAATAATAATAATAATAATAATAATAATAATAATAATAAGTAATAATAATAATAATAATAATGATAATTAGTAATAATAATAATAATAACAATAATAATAATAATAATAATTCAGAGGTTCTTCAGGGGCTCATTTGTTCAGCACGATGGGGACGAGCACCTGTAACCCAGTTCTATTAGTTTCTTAGAGCCTGAGGGATTTTTTTCTACCTCGGGCGAGAAAATGATAATAATAATAGTTTCTGTTTCTGAGAGCCTGATATATCACATCTATCTCGGGCGATTAAAAAATAATAATAACAATAGCAACAGTAATAATAGTTATAATAGTAATAATAATAAAAATAGGCAGATTTGCCGTTGATCAAATTAATTGCATGAGTTCCGTTTTCAAACATATTTCCTCACTTTCATTTATTTAGGTCTTTCACTATCATACGATGTTAAGTTGATATTGTAATCCACAGGTCGCGTTTATCATACGATGGTTTCCACCGATCAGTCCGGCGTAGCAAAGAAGTCGGCGTCAACAACAAAGGTCAAGGCCAGGGACGCGAAGCGATCCAGGACGAACTTTACTCTGACCCAGATCGAGACGATGGAGAAGGTCTTTACGCATCACTCTCATTTTCCGGGACCTGATTGGGTCAGAGAGATGTCAAACGCTCTACGATTAGACGCAGCCAGGATCATGGTCAGTTCATACATGTACAGACGTCCGTAATTTTACATAAAGTGTGTGTTTGTATGTGTGCATGTATCTTTGTATGTATGTATGTATATAATTATGATATATATGTATGTGTGTATGTATGTGCCTATAATATCATCATTAGTGTGTGTATGTATGTATGTATGTGTATATATGTGTGTATGTATGTGTTTATGTATGTATGATGCATTTGTGTATGTATGCATGTGTATGTACGTATTTGTGTATATGTGTGCACGACTGCACGTAGGCCTATGTATGTAAGTATGTGTGTATGTATGTTTGTGTGTATGTATGTATGTGCGTGCATATGTATGCGCGTGCGTATGTATGTGTGCATTTATTTATAGATTATGTATGTATTTATCTATGCATATTTGTGTATATGAATGTATACATGTCTATGTATGTATCTGGTTATTTATATTGATCTGTTTAGATCCTCACAAAGTCCTGAGTACAAGGTTACATCGACTGTAATATAAGAACATCTTTCATTTATTACGCGCCAAGTCAACTGCTGTCTATAGTAATAGTCATGATTGTCAGTGCAAATGTCTAGCTTCGGCCACGGTCACTTTGCTCATTAACAACACAACTGGCCACATTAATTGTCTGTATTTCCTAGAGAGTGCTCCAAATTCCGTGTAGGCATCTGTGACGTTTCGATATTGTGGTGGTCTAGCGTGCTGGACTGCAAACCCTGAAGTCGGAGTTCAAATCCACCAGAACGGGTAGATGGTTAAAGATTTCAGTTCCAGTCTTTCACTTCGACCCTAGCCAACTCAGGGAAGGACCGGCCAATGGCCATCCACCCCAACTAAGCCGGGGTTAAGAAAGTTAAGTCGATAACACTTAGTACCTATGGTGTCTCTCGGGTTAGCTTCAGGAACCGCTTCTCTCTTTTTTCCTTCTTCCTCCTTCTCCTCCTTATCTTCTTCTTTTCTCGTTCTTCTTCTTCGTATTCTTCTTCATATTCTTTCTCCTCGCATTCTTCTTCTAATTCATAATCTTTTTCCTCATTTTCTTCTTCTTGCTATTCTTCTACACTTCTTCTTCTGCACAATCTTCTTGTTCTAAGACCTATTCTGCTTACTTTTATTCCAGGTTTGGTTCAAGAACCGCCGGGCGAAAGAGAAGAGACGGCGGAAGACAGAAGAGGAGACATCCGTCCAACCAAATGCACCACTTGAAACGATTTGGCACAGCTCTTCCAACTCCTCTTTTAACACGACTTCCATGGAAAAGGTTAATCCAGGTGGACCGCCGACAAAACCCTTTGCATCCGTACAGCCTCAGTCGGCACTAATCGCAAATCATTCCGCATCCCATCGAACGTGGAAGCCAGTGCCTGAAGAGCAAAGCCTTACGCCGCATCTAATTTCGCTACATCCAACTCGTCATATCATCTCTGAACGCCATGAAGCGATCAACTCAGGACCTACAACGTCTACCATACTAACACATGAACCGTCTACCATGCTTCTTCAGTCAGGTCATGTGGCAAATTCAGCAGCTCCCGTTAGAGGCAGTTACCCTTCTCGAATGGTCCCTAGCGAACACCACCAACCCTCGTACCTTTCGGGGTTTTCTTACACAGCATCGCCGCAAGATCTTTATTATTCTACGGCCCGGCCAGGATACCAACACGGATCCCATATAGGACCGATATTCCAGTATGGGAACAGTTTAGACCCCATATAGGTCCCATCGACTGTCCATGAATATGCTGGGTGTGGTCTATAAGCGGTTTGAGAGATAGGGCTACCGCTACGTCTGGCCCAATTGCTGACCGAGTGGCGGATGATCTATGAGATCATGATCTAAGAGATCAAGACTGATCGAGCCAGATCCTGTTTATCTAAAAGACCTTCGTGATGACGATTGACATTTCTCAACAATGTATAATTATTAAGTGCACTAGATTATATACCAGGATTTATACGTGTTTTGATTGATTGATTGATTGATTGATTGATTGATTGATTGATTGATTGATTGATTGATTGATTGATTGATTGATTGATTGATTGATTGATTGATTGATTGATTGTGCTTTACAACACATATGCAAAAAGTGACTGATCAGGGCATTGGCTTTTGATAGCACTTTGACATAAAAATAGTTTGAATAAATACATAACGGCATTAACAACATGTTAGTAGTGATAAAATGTCATTTACAAGTTCAATCAGTTGCCTGGCAATGTTAGTGATGATAGTCCTACAAGTCACAGCAATAAAACGACTCGTTTTATTGCTTAAACGACGCTATTCAGAAATTATAGGCATGAAAAGCAGATGACCAGCATGGACGCGGAATCAATTCCCGCTACCCTCCCAAAGGTTCACTCAGCTTTCCATTCGCTAGCTGGCGCTGGTAAAAATTAGCAGTAATACTGATGGGCGCCTTGCATAGCTGCCATGCAGTTAAATTCGACTCCTGTAATAACTTTTGATCATCCGATCATACTATGACTTGTAATCGTATACTGCGGTGTGTCAGTTTTAATTATTATATAAAATTATATCACACTACACAACTTTTGCGATATAGGCCTACTGATATGTACCAAAAATGTAGCAACAGGCATCTAGGCTTCTGCTCTGATACTTATTACTAAATTAGTAATGTGTGATAGATTGCTTTGTGGAACCTGAGTCCGTCTTCTTAGTGGCTAATGCACCTACCATTTTCCTGTTGTTTGTTGACTGTTGTAGTTCCATCCTTATTATTATAATTATGCCAAATATTCAATAATCCCAGAAGAGACATAATCCATCTAGCATATACGCCAAAGCCCGGAAAATTTGGCCCCTTCCCTCCCTTTTTTGTACACGTAGAGCGTACTTCTCTTGAAGTAGGCCTACATGTCTGATAGCTGTACACCTCAACTGTGGCTCATTTGAAGGCCAATAGACCTATAGACAAACCCTTATCCAGGTTTCACACTTCCTGTTTCCTATTCATAATCGTAATCTCGAAATTTCTATAGCGCCCCAAAGGAAGTCACTGGAACCAGCTTATTCACAGGCGCTTAATCAAAACGTGCGCACATTATCAGTAGATCCACCCCATAGGCAAGCATTTGCATTTGGGTTAACACAGCCACCCTTCCATGCGTACATAGTAAATCGATAGTCCCTAATTTCTGCAAAGGTGACAGATTTATAAGATATGAAATGAGAAGTAGGCTAAGTAAAAGTTAGAGAGACCGTGGGTTGACCTTTTGGTTGATCTTTGCCAGGGTCCGTGGCAAAGAATTTGACGAGGGTCTCAATTCTGTCCAAAAAATAGATGCACATTGGTAATGGCAGAAACAGGCAGCGTCAGCAACAATACAAATACCGAACCCAGGACATCGCTGTTTAAACTTTCCGGAGACCGTGTCTATATGTATAAAGCTTAAACAAGACGGAATGCATGCCTCTCAGAATCCGCCTGTTCATCTATCTGGATAAATCTTGAACCTCTGCTTGTATTTAGTCGCGTATTGTACATATATGCAAAAACAGGCGCTCATAGGTAATGGCAGAAACAGGCAGTCAGTAAATTACGCTACACTCCTGGACTGTAAAGGTCTAAACCTTCCGGAAACCCCAAAAGTCTATACATATAAAGCTAGACCGCCGAGACTGCGCTTCTCTCTACAGGGTCTGTCTGTCCATCTGCTTTAACTATTGAACCTCTGCTTGTTTTATCGTGTATTGCAAGACATAACAATGACATCGCGGATGCACATCAGTGGGTATTTATTGGAAACTCGTAGTTTCAGTTTAACGACACTGTGATAACGAAGATCATTAGCGTCGCCCTCCTCCTTTATCCAGGCTTGGGACTGGCACTACACAGGTAGGGCAGTGGCGGAGTTAGGAAACCTATTGTGTCGATCTTATTTATACCCTTCATAGACATGTGGTGCTTGTGATTAGAAGGCATAGGCATGACGTTTGAGACTTCAGAGAACAACATTGGTCGTAGCAGACCGAAACTAAAGGTGATCACGCAAATACAATTAGAATTTACTGGTATAGTTTCTGTCTGATAGCTGAAAACTGAACTGTGGCTCATTTGAGGATAATAGACAAATTATTATCGAGGTTTCCCATTCTGCGCACATTATCTGCAGACCGAACCCCATACACATGCATAAATTATGCATTTGGATTAACCCAACCTTCTCCTCCCCTCCATGATTACATACTAAATGGATGGCCCCTAATTTCTGCAAAGGTGACAGATTCATAAGATATGAAATCACAAGTAAGTCAAAGTTAGAAAGCGCTGTGGGTTGACGTTTGCTGATCTTCTGTCTGGGTCTTGACTAGATTTGACGAGGGTCTCAATTCTGTCCAAAAAATAGATGCACATTGGTAATGGCAGAAATAGGCAGCGTCAGTAAATTGCACTGCTAAACCCATGACTGCGGGGTCTAAACTTTCCGGAGACCCCATAAGTGTCTATGTACATAAAGATTAAATCAACCGGAGACTGCATGCCTCTGTAGAGTCCGCCTGTCCATCGACTTGGATAAATATTAACCTCTGCTTATTTAGTGTATTGTAAAATATCGGTAATGGCAGAAACAGAAATTGCATTACTAATCCCTGACTGCGGGGTTTATTGAACCTTACGGAAATATATATATATATATATATATATATATATATATATATATATATATATATAACCTCTGGTTCTTTAGATTTGTGAATTGCAAGAGATAATAATGCAGCGTTATGCATCAGTGGTCATTTATTGTAAGGAAACTTGATTGGTAACTGTTTAACGACACTGTGTCATAACAAAGATGATTAGCGTCGCCCTCCTCCTTTATCCAGGCTTGGGACTGGCACGACCACAGGTAGGGTAGTGGCGGAGTTAGGAAACTTATTGTGCCGATCTTATTTATACCCTATACAGACATGTGGTGTTGTGATTAGATGGCATAAACATGACTTCCAAGACTTTAAGAGAACACCATCGGCCAGTCTCTAAAATTGAGCTTGCCTAGACCGTCATCATGCAAAGACAAGAAACGTGATTTGCTGGAATCGTGTCAAGAAATTATCGTCCACTTGGAAGAGAGAGAATTGCAGTAATAATTGTTTCTATGGCAACCTTATTGTGCCATTTGTCTTCCTAACGAAAAACGTAAGAATAGACGGCAACTATAAACTTCGCCACTATGTTTGTACTCTGACGGTGCCAGTCCCAAGCCTGGATAAAGGAGGAGGAGGACGCTAATGGTCTTTGTTGCCACACAGTGGTAGTTAAACAGTTAGTAAGCAAGCAAGCAACGCAACTATAGTACACGCAGTAATGCAGATTATGAATTACTTTGATTTCAGAATGATATAGACCATAGTCTCTTTCATTTCAAGATGTGAGGCTGAAGCTTGACGTCCCAGGACATAACGGGGTGTCCAATGAGATATATTATAAGCGCTAGAGATTCAATCAATCAATCAATCATAGAATTTATATAGCGCCTCTTCAAGGGCTCTACTCAGAGGCGCTCCCGAGCCAGGCCTGATCATACAGAAAAGTCTTCAATTGGGCGTAGAAGGAAACCGAGTGAATGCGAGGAGATAACCGAAGGAAAGATGGCAAGATTGTATGACGTATCTTTGCTGCACGCCCCAGTGAAGTCACAATCGCTAAGCGACCTTGATTTGATCCTCTAGCTAGGCATTCTGAATATAAATATCGATGTGTACTTTTTGTGTATAACCTATCACAGCTGAAGTTGTACTGTGAAGTGAAGCCCTGCATGACGTCAGACAGCGCTCATTAACATAACTCGTGATGTGTCCCATATAATAAGAGGTCGTTGATGTGTCCACGCAATAAACATCGATGATGACGTCGATTCCTCGATTATGACGTCAGGAAACGCTCATTTTGACTACCTTATCAAGGCCGTTTTGATCAGCCGCCTTCAACATAGATAAGAGATAGCCTCTAGTGATATAATATTATACCCTCTTGTATATATCCTGTCGAAATGATATTGTCTGGGAGTCAAAATGACAATCGCTAGGATCAGAGTCTGGATTACAATGCGTTCCTTAACACATATAACTGGGTTTCGTAGCTTCTGACAGGGTCAAGGCCGTTTTGATACGAGAACCGCGGTGTATCCCGTAATTGAGTTCTCCATAGTTGGTAGCAGACCCTTCTTCAATGCAAGAGAAGACGACGTAGCCTATAGTTTATTTGACATCTTATAGTCTTTCGTTTTCAGGTGCTTTTTTCACCCCGCAATAGTGGACATAACCTCCGAGAAAGGACGCATAACTTTACACTACCTGAAAAAGACGACCGTAACTACATATCCTGCATTTTATATAAGAATGCCTACTGACTTAGTTATACCGCTCCCTTAGAAGCCCTGAATCATGTGATTGTTGAAGTTGCGTTTTGTCAGCTCCTGAGTTTTCAATAAACGAGTATTGTATTGTATTGTAGGTAGGCTATCAGATTGAAGCTGGAAAACCTCATGTACTTTCTTAATATTTGGATTTATAAATGTAATGCTTTATGTCTGTAGTCTGTACTGTACTGTATTTACTAGTGGCTAGAGAGGACTCTGCTTCTTGAACAAAGGTCTTAACACTGGTCCGCAGAGAATCGTGGTTTCTTCCGTAATTGGGTTATCCAGAGTGTGCCCAGAACAGGAATTTCCGCCCCAAAACAACGGAACTCTTGAAGCCATCCTATTCTGACTCTACTCCTGCGCCACCACACGAATACCATCGTCACCGATTACCACCTTTGTACGTACCGTCGTGCTGTCTCCTCGGTTTGACTTGGTGGCTAGTGCGGACTTGCTTTGATATAGCGCCGGTAAATACGATGGTCCTCTGACGCTGCTTTTGTGTATCGCTGAGAAATGTCGAAGATTTTCACATTTAGACCTACATTTTCTTCATCGATCGGTGTAAATTGCTGTGAGTTATAATAATTGGACCACCCAGTGCGCACAAGCCAAACCGGCCATGCCGGCTTATCCATGGCCTCGCGTTGCCAGATGCCTCAGTTTTGGAAAATAATTAAAGGAAGGCCAACCATGCCAACATACCACATGAAGCCCGTATAGGACCCAATGACCCATATTATAATATGGGACCCATATAGAGCCCACTGGGTCCTATCTATTGCCAGTGGCTTCTATCCCCACTAAACAACCGGACTCAATCCTTGTCCTTCCTACTGATCGATGTAATTGATACAATTAATATGTCTCTTGATAATGTGGCGGAAACGGCCGTAGGGCAGAACTCCGGTATCTCTCTCTTTAATGTTCACCAGGATAGCTCTTCGGAGTCTTCCCTGTTCTTCTTAGTTCGTCCGCTGGACTCGGCCTTTCCCGTCGGGCAAAGGACTTAACGGTGCCACCGACGATGCCTAACACTAGGTTAACTTGGAAGACGGCAACGACACGGATCAACACAGCAGATTGTTTTATTAATGTCGAACAGCTTAAACACTACAACTCTGGCTTAACTCTCATTAACTGAACTTTAACTAACTTCGGAACCAACTAACTCACTCGCTCACACACTCACACACTAACACGCGACAGGCGTCTCTATATATAGGCACAGAGGACGACAAATTGTCCGTTACTAAGGCAAGAGGCTGGTTGCTAAGGCAAGGCAAAAGGCCCGTTACTAAGGCAAGAGGCTGGTTGCTAAGGCAAGGCAAAAGGCCCGTTACTAAGGCAAGAGGCTGGTTGCTAAGGCAAGGCAAAAGGCCCGTTACTAAGGCAAGAGGCTGGTTGCTAAGGCAGCAAAAGGCCCGTTACTAAGGCAAGAGGCTGGTTGCTAAGGCAAGGCAAAAGGCCCGTTACTAAGGCAAGAGGCTGGTTGCTAAGGCAAGGCAAAAGGCCCGTTACTAAGGCTAGTTGCTAAGGCAAATGTCCATGCGCCTTTCAAATAATGCTACAATACTCCTCCCACCAAGAAAAGAGGGAATGTCCCCTATTCCGTAACTGATTAACAATTTGAAAGGGACATCCTACGCTAGACTCAATGTTCAATAAGCGAATAAAGTCATGATTAATACTAAATCGAACACTGCAGCCATTCCAGGCTTTAACTAACTAAAAAGTTCATCAGATTAGTCGGCCAAATCGGCCCCGCATAAACAACTAAGGTAATCGCCCTACAGACAAATTAACGGTAAGACCTAGTCTTACAACAGAAATGCAATCATCCTTCAACATCATCAAACATTGCACGTCATCGTTCGCCTATCAGCCTGTATTGTCCTTGCGTTGCCATGGCTACACCAATTCTTGCGTCGAGTGAAGTTCAATAATGACGTGGCGGTCTCACACAAGTAAATGTTGCCTGGCCGTGTGGGGGAAAGTGTGCACAGGCAAATGTCCGTTGACAATTGTACACAAGCAAAGGTCCGTTGACAATTGTACACACACACACACGCAAATTCTTGTCGACAATTGTACACACACAAGCAAATTCTTGTCGACAATTGTACACACACACAAATTCTTGCAAACGTCCGTCGACAATTGTACACACACAAGCAAACGTCCGTCGACAATTGTACACACACAACAAACGTCCGTCGACACACGCAAATTCTTGTCGACAATTGTACACACACACGCAAATTCTTGTCGACAAATTTGCACGGGCAAATGTCCGTTGCCAAGACAAATGTCCGTCGCTAAGGCAAATGTCCGTCGACCAATGTGTACAGCCTTTTTGCTTGCAGAGGAGGGAAGGGGGGAAGGGAGCGCAAGTGAACGACGAGGAGGGAGGGAGAGGAACACAGGCGAGCGTCGCACAGCCGAGAGGAGGGGGAGAGGGAAGCGCAGGCGAGCGTCGAGACGTCGAGGGGAGGGGAGGGGGAAACGCATCCCAAGTCATGGCCACGACAAGACCTCCCCGAACGACGGCGCCCAGCTATTGATAGCGCGCGGGCCGGCGAGTCTCCCTCCTCGGACGTCCGCTGACCTCAGAGGCGTCGTCGGCAGGGGGCTCAGGCGCCTCCACGTCTTCCATCGGCTCTTCCCTGAAGCAAGCCCGAAGTTTGTCCACATGGACCGTGAGTGGACGAGAATGAGGGGACTTCCGGATGCGGTAGTTCACAGGGCCGCTGCGTGCCTCCACGACAAAAGGTCCTGTGTACATCTTCTGCCATTTCGGAGAGCGACCTTGGTAACGACGAGGGGTATAGTACCAAACTTGCGCCCCAGGGGCAAATTCAGCCGGACGCACCCGCAAGTCATAAGCACGCTTCTGGCGCTCCGCAGCCACTCCCAGATGCTCTCGTACCAGGCGGTACGCGGACTCCATGCGCTCAGCAAAGTCTTGCACATAACTCGCGTACGTGCCTGCGCCCGGATCAGCGCTCGGGGGACTGCCGTAGACCAGGTCCAACGGGGCGCGTGTCTCCCGACCGAACATCAGGTAGTTCGGGCTGAATCCCGTGGTTTCGTGTAGTGACGCCCGGTAAGCGGCGAGGACATGGGGCAGAGATTCGTCCCAGTCCCGTTGATTGCTACTGACCACTTTCCCCAGCATGGCATTAAGCGTCCTATGAAAGCGCTCTATGAGCCCATTCCCGCTCGGGTGATAAGGTGATGTCCTAACCTTATCTATTCCCAGCAATCGGCAAAGTTCCCTGAACAAGTTACCCTCGAAATTAGTCCCCTGGTCGGTGAGGATTTGTAGCGGTGCGCCGTACCTTACGATAACGTTTTCAACCAAGGCCCTAGCAACCGAGGTGGCTTCTTGATTGTGCATGGGGGCTGCTTCCACGAACTTCGTGAAGTTGTCCATCATCGTAAGGATATAGACGTTCCCTCTTCGACTACGCGGGTGGGGGCCTGTGACATCTATACTCAAACGTTCCCAGGGCGCCCCACAGGGCAAGGGCTGCAACGGTCCCTGGCGGGGGGGTAAACCACGATGGTATTGGTTGCACTGAGGGCAGCACTGGCAAAAGCGCCTCACATCCCGGGACCACCCGACCCAAAAGGCCCTACGCCTTACCTGCGCCCGGGTTCTCCGGACACCCAGGTGACCCCCGGTCATCCCTGTGTGGGCGAGCCTCATGTACTGATCCCGCATAGCCCTGGGCACCACCAACTGTTCGACCCCGTCCGGTGTCTTCCTATAGATCACCTCCTCATACAGATACAGGCGATCCCTTTGGTGCCAGTACACCTTCACGGCTTCATTCTCTCGCAAGATATCCACTAAGGCCGGGGCCTGGGTACCTACTTCCAGCCACGGGCGTACCACCCGAAGATCAGGATCTTCTTTCTGCGCCTTTACTAACGCCTCTTGCGGGGCAGGTTCAATATCCAATGGCTGTGTAGGCACAGCCTCGGTAACTGCAGCGACCGCACTTACATCGTCAACATCACATTGCCGGCAAGGCCTACGGGAAAGGGCATCCGCATTACCATGTTTCTGACCTGGACGATGCAGCACCTGGAACTCGAACTCTGCCAATCGTTCTAACCAGCGGCTCTGCTGGCCAATGGGCTCTGGAGTTCGCTGGAGCCACTGTAACGCGGCGTGGTCTGTTCTCAACGTGAACGGGCGCCCCAGCAAGTACTGACGATACTGCTTTGTGAAATATACGATGGCGAGCAACTCCTTGCGAGTAACGCAATAGTTACGCTCCGCCGTGGATAGCAGGCGGCTTCCATATGCAATTACTCGCTCCTCACCATCAATCTTCTGGGACAATACGGCCCCTATGCCAACGTCACAGGCATCGCAGTCCAGGACGTAGCCGCCCTCATCCTTAGGCAAAGCTAGGACAGGTGTGGTCGTCAGAGCGCGCTTTAGAAGTTCAAACACTTCCTGACAGGCATCATCCCATACAAACGCTCTACCCTTTTTCGTGAGTTCGAACAGAGGAGCAGCTAATACCGAAAAACTACGAATGAACCTCCGGTAATACGAGCATAGCCCGAGGAAGGAGCGCACCTCCCGCAGTCGTCGCGGGACTGGCCACTCCACAACCTCGCGGATCTTGGACTGATCCACGGCTACCCCGTCTTGAGTCACTACATGGCCCAAGAAACAAACGGCCCTACGCATCAAGCGGCACTTACTTGGTTTCAACTTTAAATTGGCCGTTCTCAACCGCTCGAACACCTTACCCAGCCTCTGCAAATGTTGTTCGGGCGTATTCCCGAAAATGATTACGTCGTCAAGGTAGACTAGGCAAACATCGAAATTAAGCCCCGACAAGACAATGTCCATCAACCGTTGGAAAGTTGCTGGCGCATTGCAGAGACCGAAGGGCATCACCTTCCATCGATAGATGCCTCGACGCGTAACGAACGCGGTCTTATCCGCATCCCTAGGATCCATAGCCACCTGGTGGTATCCACTCCTTAAATCCAGCGTACTAAACCATCCTCCACCGGAGAGAGCATCTAAACATTCGTCAATTCTAGGCAACGGGTATGAATCCTTCCTCGTCCTCTCATTTAATTGCCTGTAATCTATGCAAAAACGGAGGGTCCCATCCTTCTTACGAGCCAAAACCACGTTAGCCGCCCACTCGCTAACAGCGGGTTCAATCGTCCCAGCGGCCAACATACTATCCAGCTGTTCGTCTATGGCAGCCCTATGGGGAAGCGGTTGGCGCCGCAGAGGCTGTCTAACAGGACCTGCATCTCCCGTATCAATCCGATGAGTGGCCACGTTTGTTCGGCCAAGATCGCCTTCCCTTACCGAGAAAACATCACTGAATTCAGTTAAAAGTTCCCGCAATTGGTCTCGGGTCTCGGGTGTCACCTCCTCGGGGAGATCGGCCAACAACATCTCACAAGGAGCCGCCTCACCAACCGGCTCCTCACCCTTATCACGGGTCTCCCGACACTCAACTTCGACCGGGTGCAACCCTCCCAACAACTGGTCCTTAACCAACCTTACAGGATCCTCGGTCAAGTTTACTACCCGGACCTGGGTCGTTCTGGCGTCATCGCCTACTACGACCCGTGCGAGATGGACCCCCGGACTGATTTCTTTGGCATCTGTCATCCAGGCCGGCGCTACCGACGACAAATCCCCATACAGGGTCTTTACAGGGATGTCGAATTGACTCTTAGGCGCGACTACAACTTCCTCAGCCACAATTACCCGACGGCACCACCCTTCTCCATTACCTCTTACCAGGGAAATACGTTTCCGACCAATGAACAAGGCCCCGGTCCCAAAACCTAGGCGGCATCGGTGTTCCCTCAACCAATCCATACCCAGCATGGGGTCAGCTATCTGATCGGACACCAAAAATGCACTAGAGATCTCAAACCCACTCCGAATCTTAATGGGGACCCTTATCTCACCCAAAACCCGTATATCGGACCCGTTCGCAGCCATCAAGTACCGGTTACAGGGACGAATCTCTAACCCCTGGACAATAGAGGAAGGTATGAGGCTCACCTCCGATCCGGTGTCGACCAGGCAGAGTTGAGAGCGTCCATTGATCGTCCCCCTGACGTAGACAGCGTTGAAGGTTGCACGGTTGGGTACTCTTGGATGGGTCGTGTGATTGGCGGCCACCGGCTCCGTCGGCGTCGAATCTTGGGTTTCTGTCTCGGTCGCATCCGGGCGATGACGGGCCCGGCGTGACTGGCGGCAGTTGCGGGCGAAGTGGCCTGGTTGGCCACAGTTGAAGCAATTCATCTCCCGCCTCGGTCTTTCTTGGTCGTCGGCGTTGGCGTTTTCCGGGCGAGTCTCTCGGCCCGGTCCTCGGTTACGGTCTCCAGAGCGAACGTCTCGGTCCGGCCCAGCATTAGCCGGAGGCGTACGACCCCGCAGCTCCCGGAACTGTCGGTCAAACTTGCCTTCGAGCTCCCGTTGCCATCGGCGTTGCTCTTCCTTCTGGTCGGTCAGGAACCGGTCCAACTGCGCCTGGATCTGGTCGCCGACATCGGTCTCCCGAGTGCCACGCACCCGGTTTGGCGGTCTTCCGCGGTCGTCAGGTTCCGACGGTCTCCTTCGGTCGTCCTGGCCCGTTGTGCTTCGGTAAGCCTCCAGACGAAGCGCCGTCCGGTAAGCTTCGTCCAGTGACTTGGGTTCTCTCTCGCGAATCTTGAGCGAGAGCTCCCGATCCCTCATCGCCTCCAGGAACGCGTCTTTGGCGATGATCTCCGTGGTTTCGTTGGAAGGCACTGGGTAGGCGAGAACCACCAACCGACGAATTTCATGAAGGAGGTCGGAAAGGCTTTCCCCGGCGCGCTGGCGGCGGTAATAGAGTTGCGCCCGGAAGGTCTCGGCTTGGCCTTCCGTCCCGTAGCGTTGACGTAGCCGCTCCACCAACTGTTCGTAGGTCGCATCAGGCTGGGCCCCGAAGTCCCAGAGCAACTGAGTGGCTGCTTTCTCCAGTGAGCAGCGAAGGAAATCGATTTTGTCCGAAGCGGTCCACCGGTTGTGCCTCGCACACACCTCGAACTGAGACAGAAACGATTCCAGTGAACCTGTCCCATCGAAACGCCCAGGTTTCATCTGCATCGGCCGGTTTTTCAGCAGGCCGCCGACGCCCTCAAGCAGCCCCGGAAGAATCCTTGACTCGTCCTTCACTTCCCGGCTAACAGGTTCCATGGATTTCCTCGGCTCCATCGGCTTCCATTCCTCGAAGCCAAAGTCGTCTGGCAGGCTGTTCCGATCCGGCTTGATCTCCATCGGTCGCCTTCTCTCGGCGGGCGTAGAGGTTTTAGGCTGCAGGATGTCAAAGTCGACCAGCGGGTAGACGCGCGTGTCGTCCTCGTCTCCCATCGGAAATCAGTGTTCTTCAATCGTCTAGCACCCCACTTCTGCTGTACCACTGTGGCGAAAACGGCTGGCGTCGGGCGGGACTCCGGTATCTCTCTCTTTAATGTTCACCAGGATAGCTCTTCGGAGTCTTCCCTGTTCTTCTTAGTTCGTCCGCTGGACTCGGCCTTTCCCGTCGGGCAAAGGACTTAACGGTGCCACCGACGATGCCTAACACTAGGTTAACTTGGAAGACGGCAACGACACGGATCAACACAGCAGATTGTTTTATTAATGTCGAACAGCTTAAACACTACAACTCTGGCTTAACTCTCATTAACTGAACTTTAACTAACTTCGGAACCAACTAACTCACTCGCTCACACACTCACACACTAACACGCGACAGGCGTCTCTATATATAGGCACAGAGGACGACAAATTGTCCGTTACTAAGGCAAGAGGCTGGTTGCTAAGGCAAGGCAAAAGGCCCGTTACTAAGGCAAGAGGCTGGTTGCTAAGGCAAGGCAAAAGGCCCGTTACTAAGGCAAGAGGCTGGTTGCTAAGGCAAGGCAAAAGGCCCGTTACTAAGGCAAGAGGCTGGTTGCTAAGGCAAGGCAAAAGGCCCGTTACTAAGGCAAGAGGCTGGTTGCTAAGGCAAGGCAAAAGGCCCGTTACTAAGGCAAGAGGCTGGTTGCTAAGGCAAGGCAAAAGGCCCGTTACTAAGGCTAGTTGCTAAGGCAAATGTCCATGCGCCTTTCAAATAATGCTACAATAACAATGAATATGTTGTTGCCTTGTTGGTATCTTCTGTGATCTACAAAAGGCATTTGATACTGTTAATCATGACAACCTCACATAAAGTTAAATAACTATGGAATTAGAGGTACATTATTTGCTTGGTTTACGGATTATCTCACAGAAACGGATTATCTCACAGAACGTAAACAGTTTACTGCTATTAATGATGTTAACTCGGTTTTATACAATACCCTGTGGAATGCCACAGTGATCTTTGCTTGGTCCTCTGCTATTTCTTCTATATGTTAAGTTAACGATATGCCAAATTCGGTCCCAGGTACTGATATACGACTATTTGCTGATGATACAAATATTTTCTTTCATGCATGTAATATAGCAGACTTGCATACAAATGTTAGCGCCGTGTCAAATTAGGCTACTTGTGTGATTGGTTTTTGGCTAATAAAATGTCTTGCAAAGATAAGACGTCCTATATGTTTTTCGACTACAAAAGAAAAACATCCTCTGAAGACATTGACACTTACGTACCTTCCCTTTCCCCCTCCTGGGCCGGGCCTCCCCTCTCTGCCAGATCCCGCATGCCAACTCGCAACAGCGATATTTATATTTCGTTGTTTTCACGAGGCATAGTAGGCCTGTTTTGGTTAATGAAATACGTAAGTGAAAGCATATTTTAAAGTTGAAACCAATATAACCATCTTGAAAGGCGCTTAATAAATAGCAGATGTATGTAGACATATGTATCAGTAATTCATAGGTAAGTATATCCTACATCTAATATCGAACCAATTCCTAACCGCATTTTGTTGAACGTTATGAAGTTTACAATCACGAGTAAATCATCCGAATGATAAATATTTTTTGCATTTATGCTGCTTCACAACTGAATGTGACGCCTCTTATAGCAACACAAACTCCTTGCTGACGTAAAGGTAAAAAATGGCGACCTTTCTATTATCAGCCTAAGCCTAAGGTAATGTTACAAATCTACTGTTTAAAATTAATCAATCTTTATCGTTCGGTTATCAATCAATTTTTACGAATTCATCAACTATTTAACAACAATAATAATATTCCTCTTCATTTATACAACTTGACAAATACCCAGTAAGATTATTTGACCCAGTAGTATACCAGACGATAACAAGTATAAAAGGAGTCGAATTTAGCTGTATACGGAAGCCATGCAAGGCAACTATAATGTCCTACAACTCATTTACTAGGGCTGCGGAAGTTAAGGATTACTTAATCGATTAATCGTTAATTATTAATTTTAACGATTAAATTTATTTTTAACGATTAATCGAAGACCGCTTGACCGCTTGTTATATTGGCAACAAAACACTTTGCTCACTAGAACCTAGCAGTGTTAACATGCTGGTTTAATTACGTAATCGGTTGAAGGAAGGCATTTGAACTGAAAAATATAAACAAGACTATTATGAACAAATAATAATAACAGTTTTTTCATAAATCCTCAGGGATCCTTGATACATCGGGTAATAATAATAATAATAATAATAATAATATTCTTTATTGAAACAATCCAGTTGACAAACCGCAACCGGTTACAGTGTACAGTTATGCAATTGAAACAATTCACAAGAACACAAATGACAAAAGACATAAATCTTAACTACAAAACAGAACAGACATACTGCGATACACGGCGCTAATAGCAGCCTACAAAGCATGTCCGCCTACGGATCTCGATCTCGATCGGTACCTCTCGCTCTATATGCCAGTGTGTTATCCAATGCGCTATCGGGCTACTAAGTACGTAGTAACTACTAACTAGCAATAAATAATTAAATATTAATAATGCTGTTAAAAGATATACAATGAATGATGTAAATTTTGTATTTGTCATTACTTATTGGGAAAGCATTTAATAAAAAGTTAACTATTAATTATTCGTTTATTGGGAATGCATTTAATCAAAAGTTAACTTTTAATTAATCGTTAATTCTTAAATAATTAACTATTTAAAAAATTTAATCGTTAGCAGCCCTACATTTTACTACAGCCATATGGCGAATGGAAGGCTGAGACAACCTTAAGGGTATCGCAATTTTTTATTTATAGAAATTTTTGGTACAGTATAAAGCTTCTATCCTTCTTAAGAGTTCCGTGTGACATTTCAAATGTTCAGTGACTTAGTTAAACGACTATTCTAAATGGAGAAAGGTCTGTAGATAAAGAATTAGGCTATTAGTTATTTTACTATGGGAAGATATGAAATCTTGTTTTCTCTTTAGTTTAACAAAATATTATAAATCTATACAAACATAAGGTAGCATTGTTATCCCATTTAAAACTATAATTGTTCCCCCCATCCAAATAAATTAAACCGTTATTGGCTTACGGCTAAAAATTCGTATGAACACTGTATTTATGTTTCCATGTTCAAGGCTTAAGCTCCCGCCCCCAAACGAAAAGTCCTAGTAACATCACTATGCAATCGTCCTGACGTTCATGATAGGAGTTGGTGGGGTTCCGGACAATTCCCCCCGGTCAATTCCCCCCGGTCAATTCCCCCCCGTCAATTCCCCCCGGTCAATTCCCCCCCGGCGTCAATTCCCCCCGGTCAATTCCCCCCATTAAAATGAACAGTTTATAACACACGAAATTATTTATGTGCATATAAATTATATAATATATAATTAAATTAATATAATTAATTATATTAATATAAATAATATATATATTATAATTCAATTTATAATTAATAATATATATAATAACAATATAATTAAATTATTATTATATTATTATTGTAATTAATCAGTAACAATATAATTAATTATTATAAAATCATATGATATTAATAATATTAATATATATTTTTATATATTATTAAATATTAATATAATTATATAAATGCCTATATAGGCCTATATGTGTATATACATATTATATTATATATATAATTTAATAATTATATATTATATAATAATATATATTATATAATATTAATTATTATTACATATTATATATTATTTTAATAATTATATTACTATATTAATTGATAAATATTATTATAATTAATTATATTATAGTTATAATTAATTATATTATAGTTATAATTAATAATTATAATTAACAATTATAATTATATTAATTATAATATTATATATTAATAATTATAATTATAATTATGATATATTATTATATATTATTAATAAATATTATTTATATTAATATAATTAATTATATTAATTTAGTTATATATTATATAATTTATATGCACAAATATAATTATATAATAATATAAAATATATGTAATTATTTTATAATAATTATTATATATATGTAGGGGGAATTGACCGGGGGGAATTGTCCGGGGGGGAATTGACCTATTGAAACGCCGGGGGGAATTGACCGGGGGGAATTGACCGGGGGGAATTGACCGGGGAATTGACCGGGGGGGAATTGTCCTAGACTCGAGTTGGTGGGTGTTTGAGCATTGAATCGTTAAGATCACGTTACCTCACCAGTTTTACCTCTTCAATGCGGTGTCACGACAATTCGTCTACAGACTTTTCGTCTACGACACTTCGTCTACAGACATTTCGTCGACAGACATTTCGTCTACGAAGTTATTTGATCTTGTCACTTTAAAATGGAAGCTGGATTGATCAAAAAATTCCTGTGTTGAAATAGTAGCTGGACTGATTGAAATAATTTTTCTCGCAACCCGCAGATAGAAGCTGCATGGATACCAAGCTGGATGGATGGATGAAACTAAGTTTCCCTTCTGCGCTTCATCACTGATCTATTCTTTCTTTGAAAAGCTTCAATGACGTATGACTGCATCGATTAGCTCATGCACTTGCTAACGAGAGTAGCTTGACATTCCTATTGATATCCTATAAATAATGCGACCTTACAGGGCTGTGGGACTAAATAGCTCTGTTAAGTCTTTCTCTTAGGCATTTGTAAACCCGTGGCCTTGTAGGATCTTTGTGTTGTAACTTCTAGGCGCCCTGGCACGAGTCTTGTATTCTTGTTCGCCTTGAACGTGGTAGAAAGAGTGGCAACAACCGCTCGTTGATCGGAGTTGCATTCCAGTCTTCGCGGGACTACACAGTTAGTTACAGCCTTAGTGAAATTCCATAAATGCATACATATGGAAGAAAATATATAACCATATAGGGATACCCCAAAGAAAAACTCACCGGATTTGCACGAATTAAAGGCCTCGGACTGGGTAGGGATGTGTAGCAGTTTCCTCTTACCTGCCTTGGCGACGCTAATATTTGCCTCAAATACGTTTTCACTCAACTGTGGAGACAAAACATCATGACCTTTGTGCGAAAAATCAGCTTTCGTTTGCGAATTTTAATTGTAATTACGACCATTTATAATATTATAGCGTTGTCGGTAGCAAGGTACTTCTAGGACGCTTGGACGCGAAAAACAATGAAACAATTTTCTACTGATATTTTGCTATTTTTAATTTTAATAGGTGCCCTCGTTAATGGATTTGTTCTCTTTGGCAAGTTCCCGAAGAAGACGAACTGCACTGTTGGCACTTTAACTTGAGTTTTAGAAGTAGATCTGCATCTCACTGATCATCATCGAGAACATTTCAGTGAATTTTTTACACAGTTATCTCATGATCGTCAACCATTTCATTGTCAGTTAACATCATTACAACGGTTTGGTACTCTACAAAGAACTGTACTGGCTTATATATTTTGCAAAGATAGGCCTAATTGCTTTCCTGCGTGACTAATTTCTTACTTCTCACGAACAAGAGCTATTATAGATCCATGAAACACGAATCAATCTTGTAAATTTCTAGAACAAAATGTGGAATGTTCGATTTGAAAGCTTCGTTAATGTGAGTAACTGAAAATTGCTGGGGTTCAGATGATTATCACGAGTGAATACTGCACCGTCATCAACTCTTACACCAAGTATTTACTTGAAATGCATACTGAAACAAGTGCCAAAGAAACGCCATATAAATCCCAATTATGTCAAGACTCAATTCCACAACCTGCTGATTTGGAGAGGCATGCAAAAACCCACACTGGAGCAGAACCGGGTGAAAAATCATACAGGTGTCAGTTGTGTCAGAAATCATATGCTCAATATAGATATCTGAAAATACACATGAGAACCCATACTGGTGAAAAACCGTATAATTGCCAGTTATGTCAGAAAACATTTGCTGAAGGCGGTGTCTTAAAAGGGCATATGAGAACCCACACTGGCGATAAACCACACCTGTGCCAGTTTTGTGAGAAAACATTTGCTAGAGGTGATTCTCTGAAAAGTCATTTGAGAACCCATACTGGCGAAAAACCATACAGGTGTCAGTTATGTCAAAAATCATATGCTCAGTATGCACATCTGAATGTACACTTGAGAACCCATACTGGCGAAAAGCCATACAGGTGCCAGTTATGTCAGAAAGCATTTGCTAGAGATTGTACTCTGAAAATGCACTTGAGATTCCATACTGGCGAAAAACCGTACAAGTGCCAGTTATGTGAGAAAAGATTTGCTCAAGATATCCATCGAAAAGCACACATGAGAACCCATACTGGCGAGAAACCATACATGTGCCAGTTATGTAAGAAAACATTTGCTCATGATTCCCGTATAAAATCACACACGAGAACCCATACCGGAGAAAAACCATACATGTGCCAGTTATGTCAGAAAACATTTGGTCAAGGTAGTAGTCTGAAAATGCACTTGAGAATCCATACTGGCGAAAAACCATACAGGTGCCAGTTATGTCAGAAAACTTTTGCTCTGGGTACCACATAAAGGCACACATGAGAACCCATACTGGTGAAAAACCATACCTGTGCCAGTTATGTCAGAAATCATATGCTGATGTAGGTCACTTGACAGTGCATATGAGAACCCATACTGGCGAAAAGCCATACAGGTGCCAGTTATGTCGGAAAAGATTTGCTATAGGTAATTATCTGAAAAGTCACCTGAGAACCCATGCTGGCGAAAAACCATACAAGTGTCAGTTATGTCAGAAATCATTTGCTGATAACAGGCACATGAGAACCCATATTGACGAAAAACCATACAGGTGCCAGTTATGTCAGAAAACATATGCTCACGCTAGTAGTCTTAAGATGCACTTGAGAACACATTCTGGCGAAAAACCAAAACCACACTGGTGCCAGTTATGTGAGAAAACTTTAGGTCCTGGTAGTTCTATGAAAAGGCACATGAGAGTCCATACTGGCGAAAAACCATACAGGTGCCAGTTATGTCAGAAATCATTTGCTGAAAAAGGTGCCTTGAAAGTGCATATGAGAACCCATACTGGCGAAAAACCATACATGTGCCATTTATGTCAAAAATCATTTTCTCAAGGTATAAATCTGAAAAGTCATTTGAGAACCCATACTGGCGAGAAACCACACGCATGCCATTTATGTCGGAAATTATTTTCGAAAATATATCATCTTGAGATTCATTTGAGGTCACATACAGGATATAAACCATATTTATGTGAAGTTTGTCATAAAGGATTCTCAGATCGTTCAAATCTTAAGACACACATCAGAACCCATACTGGCGAGAAACCATACAGATGCCTGTTATGCCAGAAATCATTTTCGAGAACTGATCATCTTAAGATTCATTTGAGGTCCCATTGAGGAGATAAACCGCATATGTGTGAGTTTGTAATAAAGAATTCTCACAACGTAGAAGTCTTAAGAAACACAACAGAATTCATTCGACTGAGAAAACAACACACGCGTGATAAACCTTATAGCAAGAAATGTTCTTCAACCAATCAGTTTAAACTTCATACGGAAATACAGCCACAGGATCTTATAATGGAAAGTTGCTAACTTATTATATAAAATCAAGCAATTGCTAACTTACCTGATCTATTCGTCAAATTTGATACTGCAGGCTTTATTGATCAACGAAGCGAACGCTTGACAAGTACTATGCATCGGGATTCAACTGAGACTACAGGTCATCTTAGTCATGGAGAATGTTTTCATAATAACAAATTCAAATCACCTGAGAATGTTAAAACCGTTTCTGAAAAATATTTGGTTGTGGTATATGTGATGAACTGTTTGAAATAGAAGAGGTATTTCTAGAGCATTGCTCGAGTCACGACTTCTCCCCACCAGACGTTTTTGTTGACCTGTCCTGAATTTTAAATTCCCACATATAGTTGCAAATTGAAGAAAGATTAAGACACTTAATTGTGTTAAGATACAAATGAAAAGTTAAATAGTGCCAGGTTACATAAATATATAAATTCATACTGTGTCACTTTAATCTTAAAAATAGTTAGACATTACTGATTCTGTTGTATGGTGTCCTCATGGCCCTTTTTATATGCTCCAGTTGTCTAAGGTGTCGAGTTTCTTGTCACAAAATTGAAAAGTGTACATTGATTCAGGTAATGAAATTCTGTATCAGTTACGAAGGACGGAATGAGGTATTCGGTTCTGGGTTCCTCTTTTGACTACTCGACTGCTAAGTCTTGAATAAAACTGTATATATAACTGTTCTGCTGGATAGGCATTATACAGAGTTGTTAATTTTGCATTTAATAATACTATGTGACTTTTGTTTGAAATATTGCTCTGCTTGATGTTCTCAATCATAAAATATATTTAGCTTCATTCAACAATTTGTTTAGCCCACTTTAAGATAAAATAATCCGCTTTAATTAAGTGCGGGTGTTATATTTTTTCATTGCAAAAGAAAAATATGTAACTACAAGATAAAAAATGTAATTATGTGATTATAATGTATCCAGAGGAGTTGGGCGTTTTTTGTTTTGATGATTGCATGATTCATTTAGCCTAATTCTTTTCTTAGACTGTAAGTTAGCTGCATATCGTAAGTTGCACGTACCTGTATTTCTGCGTATAGAGTCGTTGAAACATTGAAATGTATTTCACAGACTTAACATGCACTGAAATGTTAAGTCTGGACTTAGACTGCGTGACGTTTCTTTTGGATAGGCATTGAAAGGTGCATTTAGGTTTCCATTACTATACTATGCGGCGTTTTGTTTAGACTGTTGCTATTCTTGATGTTCTCAGTAATAAGATTAGTTGACCTTTCAGCTTTAATTAAGTCAAAATGTTATATTTTGTAATTATTAAAAATGAAATTCTAATGAAGATTATCTGGAGAAGTTGGTGCTTTTTTCTTTGTCCTTCACGTTGTCTTTTGTCTTTTGACGTTGACTTTTGTCAACATTTGAGCTTGAATCATTAATTTGTTTAGCCCACTTTAAGAGGACATAATCAGATACGAACGGACTTGACAATTCTTAACTACATCGGAATAGAATAGTTTTACAGCGCTTACAGAAAATACGTCCAGGAATTCATGTCGCATATATTGCTGTGTAGCTTATCGCTGATGATGGATCGACCACAGCGAACTTTCTTTGCTGGAATATGGAAATTTGGTCCAACGGAACAACCTGATATTCAGCCGCGATCAATGAAATATGCGTCCATGGATAGAAGAAACGGTAGAGCTCCCTAAGGTAAGATGGAGAACGGCTTGCAAAACTACGCATAGGCATTAACTTCCCAAACTCGATGCATTTCTTATATAATACTGCTAAGTATATCTGGAGCCTATTCACAAACTTCGAGAAGTCAAGCGTCAATAATAATTATGATACACTGTATCTGATGCAAGCGAGATAAAGATATAGGCTGATACAAATGGCACTATCATAGTACTGTAGAAAAATTGCTACTGTCGTAACAAGCTATATGTATGGCTATGCATCTAGTCATGCTCTATATCTTCAGTTATGTTCTTATGATAGTTGATGCTATATGTATGGCTGTGTTTCAAGTTATGCTCTGCGCTTAAAGTCATGCTCTATGTTTCAAGTAATGCTCTACGTTAGCTACATGTACGGCTATATATCAAGTGATGCTTCTATGTTGAGCCATGCTCTTATATATTAAGTAAAGCTCTTTTGTTAAGTCATGCTCTAAGTGACTTGTCCGGGCAGGTTTACCAGCCTCCCGGGGTGTCACGACAATTCGTCGAACGACATTTCGTCTACAAGTGTTTCTGTATCCATAACGGCTAACCAATAGAGGCCGCTTTCTTATAGTTTCGCTAATGCGTGCTATATATTCTCAGGAATCCAGCTTCTAATTACTGAAAAGATTATTTTCATCAATCCAGCTGCTGTTGAATGGAAACTTAGTTTCATCCATGCATCCAACTTGTTATCCTGCTTCTATTTACGGGAAAAATTATTTAGATCAATCCAGCTTCTATTTCAACACAGGAATGTTTTCATCAATCCCACTTCCATTTAGGGAAATAGTTTTTTCATCAATCCAGCTTCCATTTTAAAGTGACAATATCAAATAACTTTGTAGACGAAATGTCGTTCGACGAAATGTCTGTAGACGAAGTGTCGCAGACGAAATGTTCGACGAGTTCTCGTGGAACCGCCTCCCGGGACAAGTCTGCCGACTATTATTGTAGTCATGCTCAACTTGTATGATCTGTCCGGGCATGTCTGCCGGTGGTATGGCTAGTCATGCCCGGAACGTATTTATAATAGGGTCACAAGGAGAGAGATCAGTTCAGTTGGCAGTTCAGTTCAGGCGAAGAAGGCACTTAAGTTGAGAAGACAGTTGAGTTGAAAACAGAGTTAAACATTGAATCGAGTAGTCAGTCGAGTCGGCTAGGTTAGACATAGACAGAGTTAAGGAAAGTTAGAGAAAATTAGAGACTATTGAAAGAAGCTGATAGTTAAGAGACGTTTCCTGTCGTTGATTTGTCGTCAAAAACAAGACATTATTGCAATCAGTGTCGGTGTCATCTTTTCTTACACATTCGGGCAATATTCGGTGGCCTCTCTCCAAGTCCTTAACCAGACTGGGAAGGCCTAATCCAACGGACGAATTCAAAAGGGGAAGATCGTGCTCGCCATCCTGCGGTACCAGAAAAGAAGAAGAAGAGAAGGATCCATTCCAGGCAGCCATCCCCTACCAAACCTCGAGAGGACTGCTCCGAGGTTTGCCACAAGCCTGCTCCGGGGTTGCCATAGAAGACCGACTCCGGGGTATCGCCACAGTACGATCCTTGTAATATGATCCATTGCAATGTAATGTTAGAAAATAGTCACTTAAACCCGACGACTTCGCAACGATGAGAGGAAGCTCTAAATCACAGAAGAATGCGTAGTGAACTGTGACCATGCTGAATCATACCTGGGATACAAGACTCATTGGTGTATGCTGGAATGTATAACGTCTAAATAGAATATAATTATATAGAAATTAATAGAATGGAATCCGCCCCTCCACAGAAAGCCAGTGCAGCGTTTTTCGCATGTGTATTCAGATATATTGTGGCGTATTGGCCTGCCACTCACTATTCTGGCGGCACATAGGCTAAGTAGTTCGTCGAAGATCACGGGCACGTCTGATATAATAATATATCCATTAGGCTATAGTGCTGGTTGTGACACTGAATAATTAACCTCCTACATTACAACATATTTACAACAAATGCATTCCTACAACTAAACTATGCACGTAGGCCTGTATAATTATAAGAGTGTATATCTATGGCATTTAATAACGTGATTTTTGTGGGGGCCTCAAGTGACTTTTACAGGTGGTGGTGGTGGTGGTGGTGGTGGTGGTGTTGGCGGCGGCGGCGGCGGCGGCGGCGGCGGCGGCAGTGGCGGTGGTGGTGGTGGTGGTTTGCTGAATGTGGCCTAGTTCTTTCCATAAATAGTTCGTCGAATATCAAGGACGCGTATTTAACTCCGCCACTGTTTGTACTCTGACAGTGCCTGTCTCAAACCTGGATGAAAGAGGAGGGCGACGTTAATGACCTTTCTTATCAGTAGTGGCTTCGTTAAACTGAAGCCACTACTACGGACGCGCGTGATAGGTACTGCGCCAGCTGCTGGAGCAGGAGTCATCTGTAGTAGGCCTACTTGGCTTCCATCCTGACGGATTTCTTGGGCGAGCTGCATCGTCATCCCCTGCATATACTCGACTTTTTCTGCATCTTTTCAGTGACTTTCATCTTGCGTCAGCATACTGCAATACTACTGCTGCTGCTGCTGCTGCTGCTGCTGCTGCTGCTGCTGCTGCTGCTGCTGCTGCTGCTGCTGCTGCTGCTGCTGCTGCTGCTGCTACTACTACTACTACTACTACTACTACTACTACTACTACTACTACTACTACTACTACTGCAACTACTACTACTACAACTACTACTACTACTACTACTACAACTACTACTACTACTACTACTACTACACTACTACTACTACTACTACTACTACTACTACTTACTACTACTACTACTACTACTACTACTACTACTACTACTGCTACTACTACTACCACTCAGTGGCGGCTCTACAGGGGGGCCAGAGGGGCATTTCCCCCCCCCTCAACTGAGGTTGTGGCCCCCCAGTGGCCCCCAAATTTTATTCCAAAATATTATGAAATATGGTATAATTTAATTTTGATATTTTCAAAGGTATGACTTACTTGCGTTAAGCATGATGCATGATGAAATCCGATGTCATTTTATTCGTGGTGTTTTCACAGACACGACCTATTTACTTCCTGAGAGTCTTAATTATTTTCTTGTCGTATAAGCTACTTCTTGCTATCCATCACTGACTCCCTATGCGCAAGCATATTGAGTACAGGGTAGCTGCCCTGGTATGGCGACATCACCAGCTAAGGTAGTCCAATTTGCCCCCGAGAGCAATGCTGTCTGACTTCGGGTATCCAAGGACGTCATCCCCAATGCTGTACGGAAAAGGGAGTTCTCCTGGTTTCGTTCGCTCATACTGCAACTATGAAGAATCGAGCCTTTTCAGTGGTAGGTTTGGAACGCCCTTCCTTTAGACCTACGCCGACACACTGAGACTCTATCTGAATCCTTCCTCAACGAACTTAAAACTGTACTACTCAAACAGTGTGTTCATAAAATGCCAGGGCGCTTTTCGGGCTCTGCTGCAGATAAAACTCTGGGCATCGTTCTGAAGTGAACCCACAGACTGCATTTAGGCAACTTGTCTACATCCAGTTATTAGGCCTATAATTATCATTCCGAACTAAATCGACAATTCTCTGACCATTCGCTTAGCCTACTATTATGATTGGTATAGGCCTACAATCTTTAACGCCAAAACACAAGTCTTTTCTGATATTAGACATATCTGCAAAGCAAATAATTATGTCTGATATTCGTTTCAGAGAGCAGTTTATCAATGCTGTTAGTTGAATGTGTTAGTGCAGAGTCGATTATCATGGGTGCCTTTGTGGAACAGTTTGACTCTAGGCATGACACTCTTAATAAAACTTGCACTTAACTAAAAGGGCATGTATTGCTTGTAGTTCATAGGTTTTACTTTTAACAAAGTGAGTCTGTTTCCATTTGTGTCTTAACTTGAGGCTGTTGATTAAAACAATTCATGTAGCTCCAATACAGGTCTCTTGTCACCATTCTCACTTTTGACGAAAATAGACTGGCCCCTCCATCTGTTTCCCCGGCCCCCCCTGTTGCAAAAGTCTAGAGCCGCCACTGCTACTACTACTACTACTACTACTACTACTACTACTACTACTACTACTACTACTACTACTACTACTACTACTACTACTACTACTACTACTACTACTACTACTACTACTACTACTACCACTACTACACTACTACCACTACTACTACTACTACCACTACTACTACTACTACTACTACCACTACTACTACTACTACTACTACTACTACTACTACTACTACTACTACTACTACTACTACTACTACTACTACTACTACTACTATCACTACTACTACTACCACTACAACTACTCACTCACTACTACTACTACTCACGCACTACTACTACCACTACTACTACTACCACTACTCACTACTATTCCTTTATTTCAAAAACCTCGTTGACACAAACGCAACAAGATTACAAAATCAACAGTTTAGATATCGATAGACAAAAATAATAGTCAAATAGATAAGAGGGTTAGGAATGTATTAGTGACTGAGACCTATTGCTAAAGAAAATTATTGTTTAGCCAATACACCATAACGTACTCTAGGTATGAAATTTCGATCATCCCTATCCGGCAGAGTGAAATCATGAGGCCGCGGGTCGCAGATTATAATGACGAGTAATTATTGGTGGAAACAGTGAACGTAACACATGAAAATCGTTCCTTATAACTGCCTTTAGTAGACTGGCGTCAGCATCACACACCAGCTGATCAATATCCGGTGAGTTAGGAGGAAGATATCCGACATTCTTGATCCGCTGCAGAAGTCTATCGAGTCTTTTTCGGTCTTCAGCCGTTGTAAGACCCCACCAGGCTGGAGCGGCGTAAGTCAATCGAGAGACGACAGTAGCCTCAGCAACCCGGCACTGGGGAGACCATTAGACCTGAGTATTCTGAGAGCGTGTAAAGCTCCACTACAGGAGACAAGGACTTCCTCCACGTGATTGGTGGCTCGAAGGTCATTAGTTATGGTTACACCTAGGTTCTTAATGGTAGAAACACGTTCGAGTCTCTCCAACGCTTGAGGTGGCAATACTTTACGGTACCGGGTGATAATCATCTCGCTTGTTTTTCGAACGTTCAGACGCAGATTGTTTGCCGTCGCCCATTGCTCAACAGACATAAGCTCTTCACTGATGGTGTTCCGCATTGAAGATCCGACCAGAAGGTAAGTATCGTCGGCATATTTAGACATGATGTTTTCACGGTTCCTTGGGTGTAGATCCGATCCATTAACATCATAGGCAGACGGACCGAAGCCACTGCCCTGTACAACACTGGCATTGATTCTGGCTACATATGATAACAGACCACCAAATCTCGTTGAGTGGCGCCGGTCTTTCAAAAATTCCAGCAGCCAATTATAAATGTTTTCGGGCAGATCCAGAGACGAGTGTTTGGTAGCCATTGAACGTTGAATGCCTGACCATATCAATGCCCTAGTGAAGTCGAGCGATATCAGCGCAACATGATCGTTAGTTTGTAGAAGAGCTGAACATGATGTAGAATAGAAATGAGCGCCGCTGTCGTTGATCCTGTTGCCTAAAGGCAAACTGATCTGCAAGAAGCTCGGACATTGGAGGGACTGTAAAAGCAGGGTAGATGAAGCGATGCACCAACTCCCTTTCAACCATCCTTGAGATAACCGGAGTCACAGATATGTGATGGAAATCAGCAGGTGAAATAGGTTTAGCAATCTTAGACACTGGATAGATGATGGCTTTCTTCCACTGATCAGGGACATGCGATACCGATATTGATGTAGGCCTATTAAGCAGGTAAGCCACGAATATTCTTATCTTATCCAGTTGTATGGTCATCTTGTCTGGGAGTTTTTCCGGGTTTAGACAACGCATCTTCCCGCTGTGGTATCTTTTCTTACCCGCAGTATTTGTATTTTATTGCATTTGTTCGTATGGAATTGTAGCCATCCTCAGAAATGACTCTTTCTTCCACTGCGACAGCTTCTACGCCTGCACTCGATACGAGGAGCCCGCTACTCCGATTCTTTTTCCGCAATTATAGTCAGATGGACTCAGTACTTGTCAGTCGAAAGACCTGACTCCAACAGTTCCTGACACCTCAAGGACCTATTATACACAGAACTGGAAAGTCTTTATGTAACGTCGTTGTACTGGTTTTTGGGCGATAATCGGGGTCCCGAAAATGTCATATCTTGTTTTCAGAATAAACGCATTCAATTAATTATATTTTATGAAGCAGATATTTGTAAAATAATAAATTGCCGGTGGAGATTTAAAGTATCGTATTTAATATTAGAAAACAAATTTTCAGTGGGGCGACATCTATGTTTAAGAGTGAAAAGGACGTAGGCTACACATACTATAGACAAAGATGTTAGAGCTCTAACATCTTTGCTATAGATTCCTTGCTGATACCTCTTATACAAAGAAAGAATATTATTATTATTATTATTATTATTATTATTATTATTATTATTATTATTATTATTATTATTATTATTATTATTATTATTATTATTATTATTATTATTATTATCATTATTATTAAATAAATTTGTAACTCGCGCACGGTCACACCGAAAATGTGAATCTGAGGCACGGATAGTCAGGCGCCAGGTGAAGATGCACTTAGATTTCAAAATCCTTGAAAGCCAAGGAGAAATAGTAAGTTTTGAGCCGCTTTTTGAAGGAAGGGAAGTGAAGTTGAAGCTACGAAGAGAGTGTGTAGTCGATTCGCCATTCCTTTGGAGCAGGGGCGTGGAGAATGCATGTGAGCCCATAACTGTTCCTGCATCGTGGCTCAAACTAGAAGACCTGTACTTGATATAAACTCTTTGTTGACGTTAACGCAACAAAAACTAACGACGTCACTTATATGAGCGGCATTCTCTACTAGGTAAAGTTACAAATCTATTCTTAAACATAAATCAATCTTTATCGTTCGTTCGATCATCAATCAATCAATTTTCACGAATTTCCCAGCCAATTTCGCTTTTTGTAAAATATGCACTTGTAATAGTCAAAGTAAAGTTTCACAACTAGCGGTCCCAATTAATATCATTATAGCGTTTACTACTTCGTCACGCGTCAAATTCGATACTAGGAACACACTGAGGGAGAAGAACGAGGCGGACGAAGAGGAGTAGAAGAAGAAGCAGTTCCTTAAATCTAGCCCTGAGGCAGGTATGAAGTATTAGCCACTTCATTTTCTTGGCATAAAATTTAATGATAATAGGTGACACTTTCAATTCGCTGGACTTCGCATAAACATCTGTTCGATTTCTTGTAGAGTATTCAAGAGGGAACTGAGGTGTCGGCCTGGCTTCAACGTGCATCATGAACAGAACCAATTGCAGGTCAGAATTTTACAGATAGATTAAGGCTATTACATGATTGTGAGGTAGTTTCGTAACTAAGTTTGAGCAGAAAGGCATTAGTTTAGCGCTGCTCAACCTCAACTTGGTATTGTTAAAATTACAGCTATCAACAAGCAAACTAGGTTTTTATATTATATAAATTTTTTGTAGAGAATAGAGCTAGTATGCTTCTTACATGAAATATGATTTTCCCTGTAGATTAACAATACACTTTAAGTCCAGAAAATCATGTGGTTGCATTACACAATATTAAAATTATAACTTTTAAAACTATAACTAGTCTACTTTACAAGTAAACGTTTAATTTTCTAAAACTTGACTACAAGTGAAGAGACACAGCCCCACACATTGTGTCTCAACCCAAAATTGGTAACTAATAATAATTGTCAAAACATATTTGCCTCAAATGCTTATGCTGATCCTAGGTAGACTGGAAACTGCAACTGATAGAGCGTTTTTATCCAGGTTAAAGAAGGGAATGAATTTGATGTTTATTATTTTTTTAAATTTTATTTAAAAATTTAATTTTTAGTTTAGATTTTGGTTTGCTAATACCCAAAAGATAATTAACCCAATTTTGTTAAATTGTAATTAAAATTTAGGAGAAAATAGCACTGAGCTTTTACTAGTAAAATAGGCCTTTGTATGGTCCCCATAGCCTACCTACAGGACGGGTCGTAGAACCAGATCCCCTTTCTGCCTGGGATAAGGGGGGGTTGGGTAGATTTAACCCCTATGGTCACTTAGCCCCTTCCTTTAAAGGGGGGTTGCCCCTTTTCCCGCCCTCTGTTCTGCTTTTCTACCGACCTTTTCAGTGACCTTCCAGCATTCCTTTTTTGAGTTCGCTTGGGTCCCCAAGCGGGTGCCGCCCTTTTTGTGCCCCCAAAAAATTTTGGGCCTCCCTCCAAAATTTTAAAGTTTTTTGGCTAGCTATTTTTACCAGGGATAAGTTTGGGGGTTAGCTAAGCCCCCCCACCTCCCCCCAAATAAAAAACCCTCTTGGCAAGGCTAAAAAAACATAAAGGAAGTTTTGCTAGGGTTAACGCCCCCCCCACCTCCCCCCCCGGTGCCTTTAAAAGTTTGTCAAACGCCGAGTTATATGGGGGACGGGGGGGTGGCTGAATTGTAAGTCACCTTTATTTGACCCTTCAATCAGTTGCTTGCCCACAACCAATTATTATTTTCAGTCCTCTAGTCTGAAATTTTAAAGGGCCATGGAAATTTCAGCCACTCCCCTTTTCCCGCTTGCTTTTTTTCCCCCCCCCTGGCTGCCGCCCCAACTTCTTCCTCCCCTTTTTAGGGTAATAAGTTGCTGGGCCCCTTAGCTATGCCCCTTTTTTTTTTTTAATAGCCTGCCTTCTATGATTTTTCTTTTTTTAAACCAAAAACCCAAACCC